>NNCF01140470.1:0-12282 GCA_002313205.1 Laupala kohalensis
TTAATGATAACGATTCAGTAGAACAACTTACTGCTCTTCGAAGTTCTTCGAAGCTCTTCGAAGCACGTCACACGGTATAAAATATAGTTCAAGAAAACTATTATTTAAAGAAATGTTCATTTAAAAATCCTGGATGGTATATCTTGAACTCATTTACTTCTCGGAACCTTTTTCATGATTTACTAATTTTAAAATCATAAAGGATATAATCGTCATTTTTATGCAGAGTAGATATCGCATTTAATTGTGTTTAGCGGTAAGAAGAGAGGATATCACACTCCTCTCAATAAGTTTGTGATTTGCAGCACCATACTATTATTTCATTGGTACTATTACGTGCAGACGAAAGGATACTCACAGAAAAAAGCCCCTTAATTAGAAGCGAAGTGGAAACAAAATGTTTCTTCATTTAGTGGAAACAATAGAATTAAAGATAGAGGAAGTATGTTAAAACGAATTTTAACAAATTACCTTGGCACTAGGAGGGAAGGATGTAATCAGTATCTCGCTCCGACCAGATTAACCCTCCGGATAGATTTTATCGGAAATCATTTTAGAGCAAAGTGAGTAGGCCTGGGAGTCAGTGTGGATCTTGAGATGTGATGAAAAATTCCCACCTCCCAACCTCAGGCCAGCAACTCAGCGCCTTTGTACTGATTCACCCTTACCCCTATTAGAATAGATCCATAACAGGTAAATTTGCCAACAGTACCAGTTTCAGCAGCTCTGAATATATAGATTACTAGTTTCCTTTTCACTGCGTTTTGTTATTTGATTTACACGAAGAAATCGTGTTCTTTCGTGTGTCGTCAGATATCCGTCTCGTCTCGTTGGTCCTCGTGAGAGTGTTTGCTGCTCAAGGCTTCCCAATCTCATTTCGAGCAGAAGAAGAAGAGTTTGTGAAAGTGTAAATAGGCAAATGCACGGATCAAGTAGGTGACTACAAGTGCGAATGTTGCGAGTGACAAGCGCCGGAAGGACACCACGTGCCTGGCTGCCAAAGAAACATGCAAGCCCGGCTATTGATCAAAGAACGGGCGGTGTATCAATGCGTTGGGAAGGGGGGGGATCTGGTGTCAGGGTCCGGTCGATGTGGAGCGTAACACCACTTACCAAGGAGAAAAATGCTCTGTTGGTGAGTGTTCTGTGTTTTCTTTCTGTCTGTACTGTGGCAGAACGAATATTTCGCTTTAAATAATTTTGCATATAATTACAGCATTTACGAATTTAATAAAAAATACACCTCGGCTAGCTCTCCTCAGGGGTCCACAATAAATTTAACGGGGTTCGATTTATATCCAAAGGAAAGGGGCCATACAATGGTTCCAATCAAGGAAAACACCAAACAAATAAATCCATTTATGAAAGTACATTTNTCGATAACCTGGGCGACTATCCGTTTGGTCGGTTAATCCGAGGTTACTGGGAAAAATCGATTTTCGCTCAAAGAGAGCCTACTGTTTCATCAGGTTATCACAAATTGATTGTCGCACCAACGTAATTGCAATCTCAGGAACAAAGGAGTCAAACGTGTTTTATATGAATGTAGATAAATGAATAAAACCTATTGATTTTTGTTAAGTGTGTCTTACTTCAAATGTTAGGAAGGGTCCCTCGCATATCTAGTGAGAAACTGACAGTTTCCCGCTATGTAAGCAATAATGCAAGCATTCCAAGTTTCAGGGATCATGGCGTCACATTCAACAAACTATAACTCAGTTAATATTGCTTCTGCAAAAATGAGAAAACAATCAAATTACTTTATTTTATATTTATTCGTACACATTTTTTGCTTACGATGTGGTTTTCGAGTTGTTTTCGAAAAAAACAATTGAAATACGCTATGTCTTGCTGAGAAATTCCTAAATTTAGTCGAATGAATCTTAAAAGCAATGGAATTTTCGTAAAAAGTATATATTGTTTAGATTTAATCAGTCTATTGATTCCCAGGTTATTGTGAGTTTTTAATTTATTGTCCGCGAAATTGAGCAGTACCTCCGGCGGCGAAGCAGACAAAATGTTTTAAAACTGCTTACGTGAAGGCTTTTCAACAAAAAGAAAAGGGTTTTTTCATTTGTCGAGTATGAAACCACATTCTGAGAGCACGAGATAATTTGACTCGGTGCCGGTCCCAAGCCCGGATAAATGAGGAGGGTCGGCGTCAGGAAGGGCATCCGGCCGTGAAAAACCCCGCCAAAACCAAAGAATGAAAGACAGTATCAGATCAAGAGATATGGCTAGGGCGTACCCTGCAGGCGACTCGCAAACGNCATCCTAGTAGCGAGAGTCATGTCCGCTTGCTCAACGGCTCTCCCATGGCTTAGTCAGCGCCCACACCCTTGGGCCAGTCACACTTGTAAATAAGTTGTTTTTCTTTTCATGTATATCCGAACTTCAAGCCAACGTGGTCGTCATATGATCCATGACGCTGTGTCCACGCCTATGCAAAATTCAGACAGAAGAGTTATAAATACGAGAGCAAAACTACTCTCGCCAGCATTCTGTTACCAGTAATTCAGTGTTCTGTATTCTGTCGCTAGCATCCTGCTAGTGATCTGCATAAGTATCTCCATCAGCTTAACTGCCTAAGCAGTATGCAGTAGTAACAGTTGTTCATCAGACTTTGTAACGAGTAAAATCAGTTAAACATTCTATGACTTGTAAAGGAAACTACTGATGTTCACCGATATAAGAAATAAATGCTTATATAAGAAATAAATACAGTGATCACCTTGCTTAAGTATTGACTATTAATAATAAACTAAAACCACTTCAAATCCTTTACAAATTTACAAGAGAGTTTAATGATACAAATAAATCCATATTTAAAAATTATTTGGGTGAAGTAACATGGAAAGATGTTTACAATTGCCAAAACACCGACGATAAATTAAATGTATTTATCTCAATATTCCTAAAACATTACAACTCTAGTTTTCCCATAAATAGCAAGTTAATTAACACAAAGAAATACAATAGATGGATCACCCAAGAAATAAGGATTTCTTCAAAAAACAAACGCCGTTTATATTATCTTTCAAAACGCTATAACCAACCACCCGAACTTCATAATTATTTTCGTAAATATAAGACTATTCTTCGAAAAGTAGTCTATGCAGCTAAAGTAATGGAAAACGACAGGCATATACTAAAATCGAACAACCGGATGAAAGCCATGTGGAATATTGTTAAAAATTACACGTCAACTTCTGAAAATCGCGAAGAAAATGTTTCTTTACTAAACGATAGCAAAACGTATCAAATCCTCAGGACATCGCAAATTTGTTTAATTCTCACTTATCAGAAGTTGGTAAAATAACGAACTCAATATATCCAAATCAATGCCCTCCAATTATATCCACCCACGTACCCAATTCTATGTTCACTTCCGAAATTAACGCCAGTGAAGTCATGAGAATTATCAGCTCATTAAAAAACAAATTTTCAACAGGCGTAGATCATATACCTGAGTTTATTGTTAAATTTTCGTCCCAAGCTATATTAAATCCACTCATAAATATTTTTAATAGTTCTTTATCGGAAGGGATGTTTCCCAACATATTTAAGAGAGCTAAAGTAAAACCTTTACACAAGAAAGGAAACAAACTTAATATTGGAAATTACCGACCAATATCTCTACTACCCATTTTCTCAAAAATCCAAGAAAAATTGTTTTATAAGCGTCTTATAGATTTTTTATTCAAAAATAACATTCTCTCTGACGATCAACACCACACGGAAATCCTTTTCCACTACAATCACCATATTTTCCTTCTTAAACGATTTTACCACATCTCTAGACCGTGGAGAAAATCCTCAGGGTGTTTTTCTTAACTTATCCAAAGCATTCGATGTCATCGATCACGAAATTCTCCTTTCCAAATTGTATTTTTTAGGCATTCGTGGACTTCCACATCAATGGCTAACTTCTTATTTAAAAGATAGATATTAACAGGTAGAAATATCTTATACTAGAAATAAAATACTTTAGCGTTGTCTTTCAGAAACAAAGCCACTTACTTGCGGAGTACCCCAAGGATCAATTCTCGGCCCTACAATCTTTTTATTNTCCACATCAGATTGCAAAATGGTTCTTTTTGCTGATGACACTAATTTACTATGTAAACACGCCAATGCTCAAAACGTTTTGTCTAACCTTTCGATTTGGTTCCATGCAAATCGTCTCATTGTAAACACTGACAAAACAGTGTCTATATCATTTCACAATAGTAATACAAAATCTTTAGCCCAGGTTTCTCTTTCTTTAAACGGAACACAATTAAAAACTGTTACGAATAGAAACTTCTTATGTCTCCATATTCAAAACAACCTCAAATGGAGTTGTCACGTAGACAATCTTAATTCCCAATTAAGTAAATTGTGTTACGCAGTCCGAAACTTAGTTAACGCAGTTAGTCCACGTATTTTCCGTTGCGTTTATTTTTCAAAATTTTACTCCCATTTAAGTTACGGCATTACCTTCTGGGGTAATTCCGGTCAGAGTATTTAAACTTTCAGAATTCAGAAGAGGATAGTTCGGATAATTTGTAAATCTCACCCCCGAAACTCTTGTAAACCTTTATTTATGGAATTAAATACCTTAACACTTCCCTGCATTTATATTTATAAAACGGTCTTGTTTGTTAAGACCGAATTACTGAAGCACCACCGTTGCTTTATACGAAACAGTCTCGTTCATGAACACAATACTCGCAATAGGAATAATATACTGTACATGTAAATGTACAGTATATTATTCCTATTGCGAGTCGATAATATTATTCGTATTTTGATAATAAATTGTACATGTAAATTTTCAACCATATTTGCGTTAAATTACAAACATATTGACATAATATATGTATTATAACTCGCAGCTAACTTTTTATCTTATCTAGGAAATTTTGCTGAAATTTTTGAATCCGCCTCTGCCTTAGGGCCCTTGATCGGAATTGATGGAATGGTCCCTTGCTTGCTTCCGGAGAGTAAATTAGTTTATTGTCCTCTACGTGGGTCATACGCAGTCTGTACTGTTTTTTGGCCACGTGGAACTAAAGCAGATCTGAAAAATCTCTGCAGACGATACTTTTGCTGATGTCTGTTATCTCTAGCAGATGTCAGTCACTTGACTCAGCGGAGCGAATTCATCAGAAATACGGAATAAACGTCCACTCTCTCTAAATAATTGACGAAGACGTGGTAACCTGGTGAAATTGTAGGCTCTTTTTGAATGAAGATTTACTTTTCACACGGGAACCTCGAACTATCTAACCAAACTGGTAGGCTGCCACGGTCTCTCTCCTAGCAGGACCGCTTAAGAGCGGACCTACCGTAATCCATGTTGTTATGGTCTCTCTGTTTTTCATCATACCTGGATACAATTTTGCATCAGACCCGAACAAACACATCAGAAACATCATGGCGAAATTCATCAGAAAGAAAAACGGTTAGAAGAAACCTAATACTTTTGTTCCGAAATATATGCTAAAAAATAGATTGTGCAAATAGCATTGAATTGGTATCCACTTGCCTAGAGACGCGCACTCGTTACGTAGACCTTCCGATTTCGATTCCTGGAGGGGCGGAATTTTTGTAAACTTTAGTGTCCAACATCATATAAAGCTGTGACGATTGAAAAGTCAACACTTCTTCTTCAATCCACCTCCCACTCCTCCTAGAATCAATAACTGTCATTCATACTAACTACTATTACTAACACTTGCTTGTGGGTCAAGTTGTTGGTAATAAACCCAGTTAAGCGGTCCACATATTAACAATAGCCATAATCTTACCTCCTATCGCCTCTTGTGGATATGTTTCGGTAGCACGCTACAATTCCAATATTTTTCAATACTACAATAAAAAAATTGCATTGAACTGATTCTCGCTGAAGTATCTAGGGGGATTCGAAAGAGATTATTTATAAGCAAATATTTATTACTCAACGAAAGAGTGGTTTTTAAAGTTATAGTACTTGTAAATGGGAAATGTAACGTGCTTTTGAAGCATTTCTACATGGGGTGATAGGAGGTATGAGGGTATTGTTAGTAGGTGAGTGTACCAACAACTTGGCCCATGTAGTTATGTTGAGAGTTACTGATACTATGAGCAGTAGAAGTTGGATAGAAGAAGGAGGGTTTGCTTTTCAGTAGACACAGGTACATGAACTGGGACATCGAAGTGAGGATTGAAACCGGAGTGATTCAGTGGTGAGGAAGAATGCTAGTTCCGAGCTACCAAAGGGGACCAAAGAGTGTCTTGAATATCATTTAAACGAATGTGAAGGAATTGAATTACCGCGTCACCAGTTCTGTGATTCATCTTCCGGGGATCTGACATTTTATGCGCCAGTGAATTATCATTACGTAACAAAAGATTTGCTTTACGTTTGTATTGTGATTAATAATTTGTGCAAAGAAACATGGAAAATCGTCATAACACCTTACAAAGTTTTTCTTCGCTACCAGGAAAAGTATTTCACTACCATTTTTTCTATTTTTATTATATGTGCAAAAAATTCTATAATTAAGAAGTTTCTTTACCCTTAGAATTCACTATTAGATTTGAACCATTAGATTTCAAAGATTATACTAAATAGTCNTTTCTCTTACTAGTTTTGAAAAAAATAAATTATTTTGTCTCTAAGACGAAAATCAGACATCCAAAAAAAGGAAACTTTTTCCATCAATTTCCGATGGAATATCAATGGTTTTGAAAAATCACTACTGCAGTAGTAAAAGAAAACTTTTTAAACCAATTGTAAGTAATTGTGTAATACATCTTGAACTTCAGAAACGCAAAGAAAACGTTCATAAAGTTAGGCAAGACGCAAAAATATGTTTTGTTACCTAGAGTACGAGGACACAAACAAATGCAAACATTTGCGCAATGCNGATTGTCCTTTGTCGAAGGAGAGAGGTCTTTGCGTGTTTTACAGCCGAATCGTGTGCAAATCCAACTGCATCCGAGCACTGACGTGCATTCCTGAATATTGTGCTGCCGTAGCAGACACTCGATCGTACTCCATGAATCGGCCCGTGGAACCTCCGAAAGGGGAACTGTACACGACAACAGACAAAGAATGGTTTCGGAGATATCGATCGCACGCCGCGACAAAGAGCTTCCCTGTCATAAGTAACTGTCGTACCATTCACTCATCACACGTAGATTTACTTAGAAGAGATTTGTTGTTGTTAGTTTAAATTTCCATTGAACGGAAATAACACTAGAAATCGGTAACAAACCTGCTCAGTCATTATTTAAGAGAAATTAAGTTGATTGTAGTCTACCTTTCTATTCGTCGACACATAATTCGTCCAATTAAATATTGAAAATATTTTCATATAATAAAGACGCGCGTTAAATGGGTAGCAATATGAATCAATTTCCTTGAGTGTCAGTATTGTTTTGTGTTGTTTTAACACATTACCATATACATCATGACAGTTTCGTCGAACACGATGGAAATATATGCTCAGATATTTCTCTTTCACATATTTAGTAAAAAAAGAGTAATATAACGCAATATTACTCGGCGAGATGAGCAATACTAAACTCTGTGGTGTCACCAAAGATTCCCTAACTTTGAACATTTTCTCAGACGAGTATCAATGAGTATTTGTTTCCAACATGTAGACCGGAAGAGACAGTTTCGCGTTTGGCCACACAGTTGAACAGCGCTGCCTTCCACAAAGCTATCTAAACGAATTTTTACTTTCTCTTACACGTAATATACAGGAAGTTTTGAAATCGTGAAAAAATTCAAAAGAGATTCGATGAAAATATACCTTTTGGGTATCCGTGATTCAGAAAAAGTAGTTTATGGCATAACGTCCGTCTGTCCGCCTGTCCGTCTGTACGCTGCGATTCTGAATAAATAAATTGAAGATATATTAAAATAATTTTCGTACTTACAGTAGAATTTACTTGTTGTCCATGCAAGTGCTCTACTTTTTTTACTCTTAAACAAAGGGTACTTCACATAGACGTCAAAGTACTCGTTTGAATGTTTCTCAAAAAACGGCTCCTATACTGCTATATTTACACATTAGTTTACTGTTTTAAGAAGCTTGAGTAATGTTTAGCAGTGTAAATGGATCAAGCAGACGTAGAATAGACTTTACATAAACTGAAATGATAGATGTGATAATGATAAAATACATAGGAGGACAGCGAACGCGCTGCAGATACGAAAATACATCTATTTCTGTCTACAACGAAATTACATTTACATAATATTAGTACGATATTTATAAGACTGATATGTCGGTCTGTTAAAAAAAATTCTGAATATTTATTTTGTTTTAAAAAATTTCAAATATTAGACAGTAATAAGTTCGTCTAGCGACTTTGAGTATAAATAGAGTACTGGAAGACGTCCTTAAATATAGAGACGACGCCTTAATTCCAGTTACATTTTTCACGCTAATAATGCCGTGTTCGCATTTTATTATTTTTCTATTCTATTTTCTGCGGCTCTAAAGATACGTTACTTTACTTACACAAGACTTTGGTGCCAATGATCTTTATCACGAAGAACATTAAGACTTAATTCACACATGCAGTCATTGGGTGATTTTAATGCTCTTCTTGTGATTAATTATTTTTTTAATTTATTTTAATTTTACAGTTTAAGACGCTCAACGTACGCAAGGTTCCCGTGGCCCCCAACGCTTTGGTGGAAACTTTCTTCTTACGGGACATCGCTCTCATTATGTTTCATCAAATCGAAACCATGCAACTATTTTCATCCCAGGATTATTATCGTAACTTATGGAGCACTTACGATTTTATTCTCTCTTTCCTCGCATTGGCGTGTGTCGGTTATTATATGATTAGAATAGCATTTGTACAAGATATGGTATATAAAGAAGACAGAACATATGTCGTGTGTTTCGATAATGAAACTAACCCAAATAACATTTAAATCTCAATAGGAAGTACACTGCTACCTACGGTGACATAATTTCCATATCCAGGCTCAATACTTAGCAATGATGGCAAAATTGATAAAAATATTTCTCACAGAACTACAACTGGATGGATGAATTGGCAACAACTCACAGGCGTTATGTGCCACAGAAAAATGCAGCATATAATCAAAGCGCATTAGTACAAGACAGCCATTAGACATGCTGTTCTGTACGGGTCAGAATGTTGGGCGACCAACAAGCAGCACCTTAACAAACTGCAGAAGACAGAAATGCGCATTTGACGCTGGTCAGCAAATGTCACACTACAAGACAAAATCCGAAATGAGTAAATAAGAGGAAGTTTTAAGGTTGTCCCAATAGTCTATAAGATTAAAGAGAATCGCGAACGGTGGTATGGTCATATACGAAGACGCCCGGACGATCATATGGTGAAGCTTGCCCTAGACTCCGTGCAAAATGGAAAATGCGGACAAGGAAGGCCGACCTCAAGTAAATGGGAACAGGTCTAGCAGGAAGAAGAAGTTCTCCGGTTACATGACGGCGACCGACATGTTGTTCGGCGTGAGATTCTCCGAGGTCGTCCATCGACAAACACGACTCGTGAAGCTGTTCTATTCCGCGAACTGGGTCATCCTTCGCTTTGTGACCGCGTTGATGGAATCGTACACAGCAGACAGGAGAAGGAAATTGGTGGGGAAGAGAACCGTCGACTACACTTTCTCTGAATACGTCAATGAAGAATATAGACACCACTTCACGCGCAGAAGGAGACAGACGAAGATGAAGATAAAGAGACTGAGAGGAGAGGCGGATGTAAGGGATGAAGAACGGGGAATAGACGAGGAGGAGAGGAAAAGGCAGCTTGTCAAATCAGCGAAAATAATTAAGAAACATTTGTGCACCAGGCAATTAACTGTACAAACAGATCGGAGGAAAATGTGGACAGAAAAGGTGAAAAGCGTTGCTGAAGAACGAATCGTGAAAGGCGAAGAGTAGATGAAAGGAGTCGCACGCACGAATTTAATGAATTCACGTTTGGAAGTTTTGACAGAGAATAACATGCGCGGTACACTTCAAGGATCAAATGATGGAATAGATAATGTCCCTTTAGATCGATTTTAGTTCGTTCACAATTTAAATATAAATGTTTAAGTAAGTGTGGAGTTTTGTTTTTGTTATCAATATATTTATTAAAATGATGACAATTGAACTGAGTTAAATGTATGTTAAAATACATTATCTTCCTGTTTTTTTGCTTGTTTTTGCTTTTTGTGAAGACAAAATATTTTCTTTTTTGAATAGTCGTATCATGGTGGGTTTATTGTGCAGTAGAACCTCGTTATATCGGACAAATATGAGCTAAAATATGAAAGCTTTACCAAATTATTTAAAAATAATAATAATTCAGAGTTTGATACCACTAGCATTCGCGATATAGCGCATACATATCTATGAAGAACAAAACGACGATTGATGTTCAATCACATACTTGCAAATTAAATATTCTTCAAACAAAAAAAATCTTATTACATTTTTTAAATTAACAATTAAAAGTTGTCGGTGGGCCTTAAATCCTCAATAATAATAATATTAATAATATTAACTGTGTCAGGAAAAGCAAGGAAATACGAGGGCTTCGCAATTGATATCAAAAATATGTAGAAGCAAGATTGAAATTATCCCCTTAGTGATATCCGTCGAAGGTACTTTATCGAAGAGATTTAAGAAGAATTTGGAAGATTTAGAAATAAAGAAGAATATCATGAAGGTCGCACAGAAAGCTAACCTCCTGCAAACTAGGCACATTGTCCGAAATGTTTTGAATTAATTAATAACTCATCTTGCAGGACAGGATGAATTTCCTTTCTGTATCAATAAAAAACTAATCCCAATATTATCTATGGGATGGGTGAATAATTTCAGTTTCTACTGGGAAGGAATCCATAAAAGATGATGATAATAATAATCATGATCATTAGTTATAGGAGAAGTCCGTTATGATAAGCAACAAGTTTAGAGTAAAATAATTGTATAAACTTTAGTTATTGTGAATATGAAAAAATTTCCATGTTTTAACAATATTAATTGAGGGTAACAGAATCCCCGAGAAACTTGGATCCTGGAAGTACACGTTGTAAATAATGGTTTCATTTCTTCTCTAATTCTCTTTGAAGAGAAATTACACGCACAAGGTGAGAGTCACAAACGGTTGTCACATCAATGTGTATTTCCAGTTGGTTGTCAGAGTAACGTCAAAATGTTTTCAATTTATGATATTGTGTCGAAAGAGGCATACGTAAGACGACGCAATAGAGCCATCGAATTGATGACAGATGTACATCAGTCTCAGAAAGTAGCCCTAGAGATCACGTTACTAGGTCATCATTCGGCCTAGTTCTTAACTGCCTTTTATCGGGAATCCGAATAATCAAGATAAATCTACGTAAGTAAGAGATGTGTGGCTATCTCTTTTTAAAATATTTTTTTAATCATTCCAAACCATAGAGTTGTGTATAGGAATTCTTTTTTTCAGATATTGGAAGAAGTTAGCGAATATTTTCAGCTACAAAATATATGTGATACCTTTGAGAAAATAAAAAGATGTCGTTCTCTATTGAAGGAATGGGACTCGTAACTCTCATGAGGTTCGTAGGATTGCTGAACGAACGAGAAACAGTATGGGGTCGTTGGTTGAATCGTCTTCGCGGGATTTTCTTCTTGAATCATATTCTGTTAGTTCTGATGATGATAGCTTCTCTTTTTGAAGAGCAAGAAATCGATTTGATGAAAGTGACGACAGCGATCGGATTAATCGCACAGATGATGACAACGGCGATGAAACAAAGCTATCTACTTATCCATGAGAATGAAGTAGTGGCCATCTCCTGCGTTCTACTCTCTGGCCTGGATTCCAGAGTCCATAGCTCTGAACAACAGGAAACAATATATATCAAGGGAAAGGTTACATTACGGAGACTCATCCGAGTGATGGTGATTTGGTCCACAACTTCTTGTACCATATGGTTCGTTACGCCCTATATCATGAGTTTCCTTACAACAGAGAAAACGTTCCCTTTACCAATTAATCACTTTCTAAATGTGTCATTACGCCCTTGGTACGATTTGGAATATTTCGTCTACACTGTAATGTCTCTTACGAGTGTCCTCATGGCTGTGACTGTGAATATGTTTATATCTGCTTCTCTTCTTCTGATATCGACGGAACTCAAAGTGTTGAATGTCTCTGTCATGACGGTGTGGCAACGCGCACACGAATCGCTGAACTTGAAAGAGGAATTCAATTTCATGGAAGCTGTGATGATCGGAGACAATGACCTCGAGCAAGATG
>NNCF01140470.1:23452-35479 GCA_002313205.1 Laupala kohalensis
AACCAGGGTAGTTTTGTTTCCCATAAGAGAAATGTATGTTATATCTCTCTCTCTCTCTTTACAACTATGATATTTCAGTGGTTGAAGTCGTTCCAGTTCGTTGCGGATTCAGGACAAAATGGGGTGAGTGCTTTGGAAGGGGTAAAGTTCTTCATTTATATGAATAGGGAAAACAAGAGAAGGTATAATAGGGGGAGATATGTACATACACAAGAAGATTCCAAAAGAGTTATTTTTTTAATTTTAATGGAAGTAAATAATTGTAATATTTCACGTTATAAATATTTGTTTGGTGTGAATTTATGGTATTAATTAATAAAGTTCTGTCTCCACACAGCGTTGTCGAGAGTCGGTACATGGGATCAGCAACGCAGCCTTGAAATTTCCATATTATATATTATTTCCTGTAGATAAACGTGTATGTTCTGGTCTATTGACATGAAAAAAATTTTCTATGAGGAAAAAGTGACGATGAAAATATTGGAGAAGGAAGAGATCTCAAATTTTCACGTGAAACCTATCTTCTTTCAAAATATATTTTAATGAANTTTATAATTAAAATTTTTAAATATTTTAAGAAACAGAGCACATTTTTCATTCATCCTTAATGAATTTATTATAAAATGTACAGAAGCCAAAATGTTACTTCATTAAACCCAAAAAATTGGCTCCAACTAATTTGACATAATTACGAAATTGTTTACTTAATAAAAATGAAATCAATCATTCAAATTCGTCCCTGTTGAATTCATAACTATTCGAAAAGCCGGGTAAATCACTAAAATCCTGTCTTTTCGTTCTGATTGGTTTACATATCTAAGCAACGACACCAGGTCACGCAGCACGTCAGTGCATGTCTGCAATATTCAGACTGTTCCTCCAGATTCTGTGTGTTAAAGCCTCATTTCTTCACGACGTATCACGCGGAGCCTACGCAGCAGGCGGCGGTGGATATGACCAACGGGTGGGAAAAATACGGGAAGCGAAATGTGGAGACGGTCCCACTTATACGTTCATGCTGCGTTGGCTTCTGCGACGCTGATCCCATGTGCCGAAATTTGGCCAACGCTATGTGGAGACAGAGCTGTACGCCAAATTGCGGCTTCAATGTATATAACTTTCTTTCTCTATAACCATTAAAATGTTCAGCCACTACTCCATGACCTGTTATAAATTCTATTGTGCTCCTTCTCTTTTGTAAAAAAACAATTTTTCTGTAAAAAAAAACGTTTAACCTGACAAGGAGCACAAGAGAATTTCTATTAGGTCATGGTGACTTCTAAGAATACTTGCAAAAGAGAGGGAAGAGATCAGAAGGAGTGCACCTGACAAAAAGGAACTGAGATACCGATATATGTATTGTGGGAATGCGAGAACTTTGGCAAAGAAAGGGCGAATTATTTGCGATACTATGCAAGAATAGATATAATGAACACGGAAAAAGTATCGACACTAATAGAATCTGACAGAAAATTTGAATTATTTGAGGAATAATAACGAAAAATTGGATATAATAACTATGACTGAGAAAGTAGATAAGTGCATGCTTCCACGTGGCATAGAAGGGACGGGTAACGTCAAAAAGACGGCTAATTTGTGTAGAGAAAGACAAATCGAGAAATAAATAGAAACATGCTTTGCACAGAGATGTAGATGCATGGTGAAAAAATGGTCAAAGATATGGAAAGAAAAAGTCCCTTGGTTACCATTATAGAAAGAGGTCTTCTAATTTAAATATGAAATTTTTCACTACCAGTAAAAGGACTTTCTGTTTGGAATATTGGGGATATTACGCATTGACAAAGTTTGTGCCATCACCATGTATCGTAGCGCATTAGCTGAATAGCAGGGAGATGGTGCGATTAGGAGGACGTTTTCTGCTTCATTTTGCTTTGAGACTCCTCTGTGCGTGTGCTGATCGGAAATGTTTGTGTTACAGTCACAAGGCGATCAAGAGGTGTTATACAAATCTCTCTCGCACTTGGTGTTCATTCTGTTGGAGGTATTCATTTTCTGCTGGCTCGGAAATGAAGTCAGTGAACAGGTATGTTGGAATGTGTTGGATCACGTATTGTGTTTCGAAATTACGTGAAATATCGTTTGAAGTTAATCAACAATTAATAAACCAAACGACCTAGACATCAAACAAGTACATGTAAAGTATGCAAGTGTAAAGTTTCTACATAATCATTTCTACATTGTTTAATGCATGCATAGAGTGCGGCCTTGGTTGACGCATGCTACAGTGCTGGATGGTATGAAGCAAAAGCTTCTTTCTGCCGCTCTCTTCGCATCGTCATGACTGTGGCTTCAAAACAACTTGTAATGACTGCAGGAGGCATCTACGCTGTTTCTCTCCAAACATTTCTCAGTGTAAGTCAAATATATGGAAATGTGTAAGTACTATGTAGGGAACAATGTTGTGTAGATGGGAGAAAAAACTTGATCCACCAAATTTTTGGAGGAGTCTCTCTGGTCTTTCTTTTCAATTCTCTTAATTTCGAAAACTTGCACTATTCATTCAATTTTAATTTGTTGCCAATGAAAGCGCCTGGCCAAGCGTTAAAGTGTTATTGGATACTTGGTCAACCTGTGCAATTAAATTTGCATGGAAAATTGAATCTAACCAATATATCTATGAACACATGTTTACTTGTATGGAGCAAGACAATTTTATTTGCCTTAATAATATGACAGATTCTCCTTTTCCATGTTATTGATGTAGGCACTATCCACTCAGTCTATTATTTAGCATCAACAATGAAAACCGAACATCAGAACAGTTGTAAATTGTACATCATAACAGTGGAACATCACGTACTTTTTCTTTACAAACATTGTTTATTATGATTCATATTATTTAGTTTAATGTTTTCTCATCAATGACACGGTTGTGTATATTAATTGTTAAGCCCCATCCAAGCTCGGGTTTTCCTCCGGTTTTTCTTTCCAGTAGTGGCGGACTACTTCTGCCGTTTCTCTAGGCTATTGTCTAGGAGCGCGATTATTGAAACAAGAAATCGTGAATTTAGAGTTATTTCAATTCTTATGATTTGTAAACACTATACTCAGAATAATCTATATTTCGATAATAATTCGTACATGTAAAATAAATTTTTTGTGTAAAATTATAAACATGTTGATATTCTATTAGTATTATATCTCGTAGTTTTTTTTATCTTATCTAGGAATTTTTTCTGAAATTTTTCAATTCGCCTCTGCCTTAGAGACCTTGATTGCAATAGATGGGATGGTCCCTTTTTTGCACCCAAAGAGTAAGTTAGTTTATATGCCCTTCACATTGTCACACGCAGATTGTAACTGCTTTATTGATTAAAAATTCATTTATTACGTACTAGACATTCTTTTGTCAGGAATCAATATGTCAAGATAAAACTATTTCAAATAAATGATTCAAGAAACGTATTTTCTTGATTTAATATTTAAACAATTATTTCACGGAAAGGCATAGATTAAAAATGAAATTGTAAATCGTTGTTATCTTCTTTTAAGGCACTACATCATTCCTTTGTAGAAAGTTTTGTCCTCTGCTCTGCCAGCCGTCCAATTCTTTCTGTCCATTATTTCAGTGGTCCAATTTCTGATGTTCATGTTTTGGATATCTTTCAGCAAATCATCCATCCACCTGTTTTTTGGTCTTCCTCACTTTTTGGTGGATAAGGGGAAACAGTCGAAGATTTTCTTCACTGATCTATTATTGTCCATCCTGTGTTTATTTCCAAACCTCCTAAATATCAGTGCTTTTAATTATTTAATTATGTATCTAGATTTAGTTATTTCACTTATTTCCCTATTACTTCTTATTCACTAATTGCCATCATCTAATTTTATTGAGCCGTATATTCTTCGCAAAATCTTCCTCAAATATCATTAGCCTTTGGATGTCATTTGCTTTGAGAGTCCATGTTTCGGCTGCGTATGTAACTACTTGTCTTAACTACTGGTATATAGATTTAATTTGGACCTTTCAGAGAAAAGTTTATTTTTAAACAATGCTTTATGAAAAAGAATACCCCGTTTTCAGCTGCTATTCTTCCTTTAATTTCTCCTTCAATTGTATTATGTCCGTTTACAACTGGAGCCAAGGTATTTGAATGAGTTTATTTCTTGATGTACTACATTATAAATTGTGATATCTGTAAGATTCATATCCCCTGTTTTACAACTCATATACTATGTTTTATGCGTGTTGGTGGATAGTACATATTTTAAGGAATGCATTGTTTTAAACGAGGTTAAATGTTTCCTCTAAGATCTAATTTGTGAGGATTTCGTCCATTACTATACCAAACAGACTCGCCGATAGAGTGTCTACCTGGTTGACCCCAAACTCAACATTGTACTCATCTTTTAGCTGATTATTAATTCTAATTCTGGCTTTGGTGTCACCTAATGTAAGATTTATTAAGTTGTTTTGTTTTCCTGAGATCTCGGACTCAGCGAGGGTTAGTATGATTTTATTTCTAAGCTCGGAATCAAAAGCTTGTGCATAGTCAAGAAAAATATTATGTAACTCAATGCCATAATCGTGACATTTCTTGTAATGTCTGGTCAGGAAAATGTTTTCAATAGTGGATCTAATCTGGCGGAATCCGGCATAACTGTCCCTCAATTTCTATTCCACTAGTACAGTCAGCTTTTTATTCAGTATAATAGCGAGCATTTTACAAGCTATGTTTAGAAGTGTAATGGGTCTATAATAATACATTATTACCTATTACCTTTTTTAAATACATAATGATAAATATAATAGCTATTTTCCATTGTAGTGGGAGTTTCTGAATCTTCCATATTTTAAGAATTAGTTGGAGTAATTCCTTTTTAATATTCCTTTCACCGAACTTATTAGCTCTGGTGGAATATTGTCTAAACCAGCTGTGTTTTTTTGCTTTAAATGATTATTGATATAACAACGTTCATTAAATGTTGGTTCTTCGACATCGCCTTGATGTTTCCTCTGATTATCTACGACAATATTTTCTTTAATATTATCACGAGAATTAAATGCGTTGTTAAAGAAGTCTCTCCAACTCTGTAATATTTGTTCATCTTGATTCACTATGTTCCCCATCGAGTCTACATAGGTTTGGAGGACTTTGATCACCATCAGTCCACCCACCTTTTTAAAGAATGTTCTTGACTCGTTAGGTTTATAGTTTGCTTATATAACTTTTACTTCATCATTTATCCAATTTGGTTGTTCACCAAAACACGGTCGATCTGGTTTATCCTCTTAAGGTCTGGCGTTATCCTCGTTTTTCTATGCATTGGTTTGTGCTGGAACTGAGTTCTCGTTATTATTCAATAATTATCTGCAGCGAATCCACGTAATAGTTCATTATTATTGTTAGTTTTGTTTTGCATAGTGTGCTTACCAGTAATACTGCGGAAGGATTCCTGCTTACCTAGTAGCGCGTTAAAATCTCCAAGAATTTATAGTTTACCGTTTTTAGGTATCCGATCAACTGCGTTTTGAAGCTGGTCTTAAAGCAATTCTTTGACTTCTTCAGAGTGATCATTGGTGGGAGCACACACATTAATTAAAGATGTGTTGCTGTATTGTCCTTTGAATCTTAAATGCATATTCTTTCACTAATTGGGGAGAATCCAATGACGTCTTTGTATACTGATTTCTTTACAAGAGAGCCAATGCCTGCTTGTCCGGTGCGATTATCTGGGCCATTAAAGGTGAATTGATCTTTCTTGACATAACCTCTTCCGTTCCAACGGGTATCCCACACTTTGACTATCGACATTTTTTTTTCTCAATTAGATCCATGATAAGTTGCTATTTTTGGGGGCCAAAACGAAGTTTTAACATTCCAAGAGCCCACAATCAATGTCCCTTTTCCTCGCCATTTCCGTCGTTTGGTATCCGTCAGATTCCGAAGCTGTCTGCTAAATCGTTGACACTTCTTTGGATGCTCTTATGTACCTTGATACTTTATTCGTGTGATTGGCTCCGCCCATCAGCTCAGAAAAGGAAAGAAAATATTCTGCTACATTTGTATATTGTGTATACACGAAGTCATGTTTCTTTGCTTCAGAGAATTTAACTAATAAGAAAAATACATGAATGAAAAGACAAAATATGTTTATGAGTTTATTGTAAATTAGTCACAAAAAATTACTATTTTTTCGTCACTGTGGTCATAGACAGTTTGTAACAACTCTCGTGACAATAAATTATTAATTAATGAATTTATTTATTTATTGTCAGTCTAACAAGCATGATGTTGGTATAGAGCACGTACATTATTTAGCCAATGCTTTTACTTCGCTATCTTCCATGCGAGTAATAAATTTCATACCTCGCGTTATGTTGGCAGAGTATTCGAATTTCTTGAAACTTAAATTCAACGACAACTTCTGACACCAATTCAATGGCGCTGTTGCGTTCTTTCTGCATTGTGCGTTTGGAACGAATATTAGATTGAGTCTTAGTTTGTTGGGTTATTAACTTGTATTTTTTAGAACAAATAATCGTTTTTGTGACTACTAATATTAATTATTTCAATAAAACTTGAATTCGTACAAGGTGACAATTAATATTTGGCAGTCATTTTGCATAATTTTCGGAAACGTTACATGACTTGGAGTATACATGATATTTTGTTGTAAATTAACAATTATGCAGTTCGTAAAATTGATGTTGTTGTTACATTTTGTTTAGTACTAATTATTTTTACCTTTTGTTGCAGGTAATTAACGCTTCGTATTCACTCTTTACGTTGCTGGTCACAATCAACGAACAATCATAATTTCATGTTTTTAAGAGGAATATTCAAGTAGTATAATGTAGTTTTTTCCCTACAAATTCCATACATATCACATTGCACCCCAATTAATTATTTTTGATTCGATAAAGAGCCAATTTTGTGGGGAGCCAATTTCAGCATCCACCGTCAGCGAACACAAGCACGTTCCAAGATATACATGAAAAACTTGATCACATTTTTTCACCACATTGCAATTCATTTGTCATCTGCACTATAATAGAATGTGTGTGTTACGATACATTTTTGTACTATTTAGGATTGTGCACAACAAGAATCGTTTTCTGTATATCATGTTTTATGAATTACTAATGTAACGAAGTAGTTTCAAGTATACCATATTATGTATTAATATTGTTTTTGTTTATAAGTAGTTAAATGTTGGATATGAGGAAACTAATAAATCTGTCTATGGACAAATTGTGTGGCGTCTTTCTTCAAATTCCTAAGTATTTTTTGCGATTCTCAAAAAATTCCTTTTTTATACGAATTAATACATTACAGGTTACATTTTCTTGAAAGAATAAAAATCTAACGTTTTGTAAAAATTTATTCTTTGGTTTTATTAGTTTGACATGTGTTTTTAGACACTACAAGTCTTTCAGTTTCTTTTGTCCTAAGGAATTTGCAATTTTTTTCTCTCTTTGTGTCCATCATTCATGGTGTCCTGATCTGTTGCCAATACGTTCACGTAATTATATTGATTGATATGGATTCTTACTTAAATACTTATGTCATCAATGATCAGCAGAGATTGGCATTTCGAATAAAATTCGTTAAAATTTGTAACTAAATTTCAATTAAATCCATAATATTCACGTTGGACAATGTTATAACATTAGTTCGATAACTGTTGCACCAACGATTCGATATATTTATCGAGGCGAAGCAAGCATTAGAAACCACTAAGAATTTTTAAAAGCAACGAATTCGATGTCCAATCCGCTCTGTCTCCATTGGCATACGAGGGTAAAATTCAGTGGAACGAGCAAAGCAAGAAGGGACCGTCAACGATAACTCGTAGAAAGAGTTCAAAAAAGGACCATTTGCAGAAACAACACGATTATCTGTCGTAAATGCCCTTTTACACAGTGAAAGCTGCCTGGCAGGTAACCTGCTCCCTGTAAACGGATCCTGCCTCAAAAATGATGAAAGCCTTGTTGCGAAGCAGGTATTTGCCCCGTGTAAACAGATTTGGTTGGGAGATTACCTGCCAGGCAGCACGCCCCGTGTATACAACCTTAAGAGTCACTTTTAAAGAAGGATATAATTTGACAACTATTTTTCTTCAATTTCAGCGAGTGCAGAATCCCAGCTGGTAACATTTCTCTGTGAGATTACGAGAATTGCATATTACTCTGTCATATATTACAAAAAATAACTGTTTTTGATAGAAACACGACCTCTAGGGCGCTTAAAATTCAACATAGTAGCATACAATCCTCTTAACATTTCACGATGCATTTCTTTATTCTATGTAAATCTATAATTTCTTTTCCGAAGTTGTGCCTCGTTTCCTGGTAGTCTTATATTTCACGTCATTCTCTTAAAGAGATCAAAAGCAATTTGTCAAAAGCAAAGAGGTCAACTAAATTGTATTATTTCTATTGAAAAAAATTAAATAGTATGTTTGTTTTATTTTTCGAAAATAATCTTGTTAAATTATAATAAAATGTTTTCATATTGAATTGTGTGACGCGATTTTTTATCGCAACGGATATGCCACGTCAAATATTAAATTTGACAATTGATGTATGATACAGAGATGGGCCCCCAACGTTTTATGAAAAATTAGATGTTGAATTTAATAGAGCTCGCCAGCCGTAAAGAAAAGTGCCACTAGTTGGATAACACGGATGTAAATATGTGTGTCGCATAGATGAACAGCAATGCGAAAAACATCTTTTCGTCAACGTTTAACGCCACTAAGGAAGACACAACTTGGTGTATTTATAAAGTAACTCGAGAACGATTTATCATATATGAGCAGAAAAGCTTATTTTCTTTACCAGAAGTAAAAGATTTCGTCAGTGTCGTTATTTATTGATGCAATAGGATTTTTTCGGCGGCATTGCTACCATATTTACTGCTGGGAACTTTAAGCAAGCGTTGGTTAAAGCAGCATTGAAGATGGTCGCCATGCGGCCTTAAAGGCCTTTTGCATCAATAAATAATGGCAGAATGACGAAATCTTTTACTTCTTGTGATGTACATCAATTGTTCAACATCAGACCAGTTCCTCCAATTCTTTTTCCTTGTTGTAATAACATTGTTGATAAACTATGTTCATTGAAAGCTCCTGAATACACATTCAAAATATGTGATGAATGTCGTTTAATGATGAAAAATTTGCAAGAAAACAAGAAAATTCCATAGAAGCGTTTTAATTACAGCAAAGGAGGAGTAATAGAATTAAGTACAATATTATTGCGTTGCAAAGATATTCATGTCCAATCCGAGTTCCACGAAGGAAGTTCCTCGGAGAAGTAGAATTTTAAGAGAACGGGAGAGCACAAGGACATAACGAAATTATCTTCACCCGAAGGTGGTCTGCCGCATCTGAAACATTTACAAAGACAATTAATAAATAAAATTTAAAATTCTTTGTGAATTGAGGGTAGAGTGTGTCAGAGGGTATTTGATTTTATAAAATAATAAAAAACGAGGCATGATTATCCGTACTCGGCATAATTATATAGCACGTAGCTTTGGGCATAGGCATTGAGCGAGTGCAAATATTGACAGCGCCGAAGAAACCAGATAATGAAGATGATCCGGACAGAATCTCCAGCGGATGAAATTTTAGCCCGTATGAAGTAATTTATTAGATGTCCCGTCCTTGTGAAACAAAATGAGACAGAATTACATTGAATTATCCATCCGATTTAATATGCNTGTGTTAATGTAACGCACTATGTCACTCCTCCCACTTGTATGAAATCAACCTCTCGAACATAGTCAGACCTCCGAAAGAAAATGGAAGAACTTCGATCATACCTTTGTTATGATCGAGTGTTTGGACACAAAAAATAACGAAGATGTTGGACGTTTGTTGTGTTTAAGGGTAGTCACCATCAATATTTAAGAACAAAAATCCCAACACTCGTTAAAACTTGGACTACCTGTGATTGTCGTTTGACATTAAAATCATCGTTTGGTAGCACTTACACATACCTTACGGTATGGAAACAACAAAGAAACTACCGAAAAATGAATTTCGTTGAACGTAGATTAGTAAATGAAGATTTCTTGGATAATATACGCAATATATTTTATAAATAAGATTGTTATATTGTGTTACTCTACAAATAGTAAAAAATATTATTTCAAGGACAGGTTCTCTTCGAGTTATTTCGGCATTATACGTGAATACAAAGAATAAGATGAAAAATATCACCTAATCGAGTTGTATCCGACATAGGGGATCACAATAGAGTAGGTTGGCAGATCTCCCAAAATCGGAATCTTTTCAGATGGCAGCTAGATTTTACGTCGAGCCCTTGAGCGGAGGAGAAAAAGCTTAAGAGGTAGCGCAGGACCCAGACAGTGCACACTAATACATCAAGAATATGCAAAATAGTTTTATACTGGGAAAAAATTAATAAAAAGATTCAGAGTACAAGAAATACTTAAGGTATAAAATCGGGACTATCAAGAAAGTAGGAAAAGCAACAATTTATCAAAACAATAAAAGATTTTGCTTTCGAGTATTGGAAAAGAGATCTACAATTCTTAAATAATGCTACAATCGTTTATTTACCTTTCGTAAATCATTCAAAGATTAAGATTAAATGTAATGCATATAAGAAACGTCATAAGCAGCACCTAGAATTCATTATTAAAAGATTACTAAAAGAAATCCTATAGCATTGCCATTGCGCGGTGATGCATGCCTACCAATCCATGTTTCGACTTCACCTCCCACCCACCTACCTAGTCCACCGTATCTTTAGCACGTTGATACGGATGTCCTGCCTACATACGAAGAACGATCTATGACCCTGTCCAACGCTCCTCAACCGAAGGTGTGCTAACGATGTTCGAATGACAGAAAGTTCGAACTTAACCATATCTCGGATCGACCTTTGCTTTGCTTCCTTCCCTTATTTTGAGCAAACGGATGGGAGGAGGAACGCAGTATCCGTTTCCCAGATTTTTCCTCTCTTGGTGATTGGTGAGAATCGAAGTTCTGTGACGGAAGGACGCGAGCCCTAAGCACAGACTGGCCTCCCAACAGCACTGGCCTTGCGCTGCGCTCTAGCGCTTACAAGAGCGAGACATCGTCTTCTAGAGCGATGAATGAATACGTAGTTAGCACTTGAGAAATTTCAACACAATAAACACTTCACTCACTTTCACACGATAAACACTTGACTCACTGAAGAAATTATTGCTGTTCGGGGGCTCCATGACGCAACTCACGGACTGACTGACTTTTGAAGAGCACACGGCAAAATAGTTCGTTGAAGACGCGTTCACTGCAACTGAATGAATTTCAAAATAACGCCTCTTTTACAGCAATACTTCCCCTCTCTTAGCCTACTACTTCTGCTCTCCCCGTCACGACGCCTCAACTGCTCCACATAGATATTATTTATATTATTATTTCTTTGTATCACTATTATTATTATTATTATTATTGCTTTTTCATTTCAATCTACATGCAATCAGTTTTTTATTTAAATTTTTTATTGACAAATCAAACGGTCCTATTTTTTATGAACAGACAAAACTTTTCACAGACGTCAGCCCATTGCTCTAAAGTTGTCAATTTGCCTGAACATGATCCACAGCATGGATTGAAATTTTGTATATATTATTTTATTCGTTTGTGTTTTTGTGTAAATAAAAAAAGGGACGTTTGATTTGTCATTATTATTTATAGAGGAGGAAAATATGACTAATTCTGTAAATTATTTATTTTCTTAATACTTTATCAATAGGATTATTTCATGATATTTTGATCAAGACATGATCAGTGGTGGATTGATCCTTAACACTCAACACATAAAGGCATACTTTGCCATTCTAAACAGTTAATAAATATCGTTACTATTTAATATTAATTGTTGATTATCTATTCGATGAGTTGATGTATTTTTTAATTGATAATATTTGTGTTGTAATACCACGATTTTAAAACAGAAATGTTCCCCAGATCCCTCCCTGTTAACCCCCCACAGTCCTTGACTACGGACTAAATCCGCTGCAGATCATAATTGCATTTCAA
>NNCF01140500.1:5863-74254 GCA_002313205.1 Laupala kohalensis
AAAATAACAAATTATACTTTGAAATGTACACAACTTTGGCACGGTTGTGTACATTATTTTTATGACCCCATCCTGGCCCGGGTTTTTCTCGGGTTTTCCTTCGGGTAGAGGCGGATTTCTTACACAGGTTCTCTAGACTTTGTCGAGGGGCGTCTTTATTGTAATAAATCGTAAATTTAGTGTTATTTCAATTCTTATGATTTATAAACACTGTACACAGAATAATCTACTGCTCGATAATAATTCGTACATGTAAAATAACTTTTTTGTGTTAAATTACAAACATGTCGATATTCTATTAGTATTATAACACTTAGTTAACTTTTTATCTTATCTAAAAAATTGTTGAAATTTTTTAATCCGCCCCTGTCTTGAATGGCCCTTGATCGGAATTGATGGGATGGTCCCTTGCTTTTTGTACTGCTTTTTTTAATAATAAATTTATATTTACGTCTTGAAGATTGTCTTCCATATTCTGAAAATATTAAACGAAATTTTCTGCCTTTCTTATGAAATCTCTTTAGTTTCTTCGGAGATCAATCATCTTTAGGTATACAGACAAGTACACACAAACGAAATTTCCACGCTTTGCCATGGTAACAACTTTATCTGTTTCTTGACATGTTTTCGACTGCATGGCCGTCATCATCAGGGAATGTACAGTAAATTACAAAAGATATACTGGTAAAATAACACAACTGAAATTAAGAAGATAAAAATATTTTACAGTGTAATATTTATGAATGAGGATAATCTAAACCTGTATTAGGCGTTTACAAAGTCGTCTTAATTCCATTTCTTTTATTTTATCAAGGTCATGGAAATTTACTTTGATTTGTTGTGAATTTTCTGTAGTATATTTTACATAACTGTTATCTATAAGTCACCTGATATTACAAAAATATTTCTATTTTTCCGAGGTGAGATGCATAAATCACGAAACCGTTGCGCTCGACTGCCATGTTTTTCTATGCTCTTGGGCATTTTAAATGTGTCAAGACTGAATATTGTTTGTACTTTACTATTAACTGATAGGTGGAAATGAAATCATTTTTTCATCATTATAATTGATAATGCTGTGTTATAAACAAATTAGAATCAAAATAAAGAAAAGAATTATATACTCACAACTTCCGGGTACGTTCTCGGGGTTTCCGAGCAAATTTACATCATTTAGGGCCACGTGAAAAATGAGAAGAATCGGAACTCGAACCCGGGAACTCCTACTTGGTCCGCAGGAGTGCTACCATTGCACCACCCTCTTCGACACCCGATGTCAACATGCAAACATCGTAACCCCGAGTAGGTACTCGGAAGTTGTGAGTTAAAAAATCGCATCCGACACGTAGGTACATGGAATCCGGGTATAAGTGTACTTCCATCTTGTGGTCACTTTCCCCTGTATGGAGTGTGACAAGTTCACCGCGTTAGGCTACGTGGATATTGCGTGCTGGTCACGGTAGTCGAGGCGGATGTTACAATGGAAGCACACCTATTGTCGTGGCAGAAAGTCCCGGGTTTGAGTCCCGGTCCGCCGTATTTTTCATACGACCCTAAACGATGCAAAACAATTATACTTTTCGGCGATTTCACTAATTTTTGGTACTAGTCTCACCTGAATGTTTTTTTCTTCATTTTTTAAAAATAATCTAACTAACATTTCAGTAATAATTCTTCTGTAGTTAAGAATTTCGGTAATAATTTTTCCAACTGCTTGTTTTTCGTTTACTCGCCATAAAATTAAAATTTCTCTCTTCATTAGTACTGTAACGTTAATCATGGATGTACTAATGTTTAAATTAGATGGAAAATGCAAGGTAACTCTCGCTATTGATCTCTCGCTTTGTCTATGGAATTTTTCATCTCTGTGACTCAGGTGTGTGGGACCACGCGAGATGTATCAGTGATAACTACAGAAAAATTCCGTTAAAAATATTTCGAGATATGGGAACTATATTATTTGCAAAATAAAGTGGCGTCTCACCGCTTAGAACACTTCCATCAGCTTGGTCAGTCCCTCCGCTCTACTAAGCACACCACTCGACCTCTCCGGAGTAAAGTTCTTAGTCACCTTTTGGATCCGAAAATACTGGAAATGGTAGCTTAATTATTCAACGTTTTATTACTATTTTAATGTTATTTTTTCAGTCTACGCACAATTACAAAGAAAATGGATTTTAACACTACATAATTATGACAAAATTAAGGTTTTAGGTCAGGTTCTTTCTTCCATTTACGGTTGATTTCAATTTAATTCCTTTTTAATTTTATCGCAATTATCATGTTTGGATTCATTTTATTCGTAGTTTAATACAGAATCAATATGTTACATTAAAATGGCAATAGAACTTAAAATATAAAAGTAACTTTGTCAAGTGTGTAGGTTGAGCAGGTGACAATGAGCGTAACTCCGATAGGCAGAGTGGTTGCTAATGAGAGATGGAGGGACCGGCAGAGTTCAAGAAAGTGTCCTTAATCGTCAATCGCCAATTTCGTTTGTTTAAGTACTGGTTCGGTGGGATAAATCCTAACGAAGCGTAACGAACTTCTCTATTTTAATATTTTATTTAATTTTTTAAATATCTAATTTAATTTTAATAATATGTTTAACTGATAACATTGTTTTTAAGTACATTATAGATGCACATCCATTGCATTTAAGAACAAACTATTCCTTCTCAAATTATGTATTTTAAAATAAGTATCTTAAATTACTTTATAAGTATGTAATTCGCTAAGAATAATTCCTAGAATTGAAATAAACTATTCGGAATGCAGAATCTTAAGTTTATGTCCGTAATTAGGTAGAATTTTTTCTAATAACTAGTTAATATTTATCCAATGCAGTGGTGTATACATAATGAGACCCGGAGCGGTTGTCTTTCTGGAAGTCAAGTGCATTGACCTATCTGATTAGATAAGTTTATAAATAAAGCCAGGGCTGGATCGCTCTCCCCCCCATCCCTCCACGACCCCACCGAGGTGTGCTATTGACCAATTAAAAGTTTTCATTATTACCGAATTTTCAAATGTTCCTTGAAATTTAAATTGAAATGCACCATGTTGCGTTATTACTATTACAATTAGTTCTTTGTGTTTCTTAGAGCTTCAACAGTGTCAAATGTTCCTTTGGAGGGTTTAGTGTTGAATGCAAGCATGTCATTAGATTACAATACATTAAATTAATTTCTTTTTTCTCTTATGATATCCAATAATACAAAAAGAATATACCATTAACTGCTACTAATGGATTTATACATGTTCTTCGTCTTTGTTAAGGATTTCAGACTGTTCAACATAAACGCAGACAAATTTTTACACACAAATTTGTAATACTTAAAAGAGTTTAATATATATTAAACGAGTACAAAACTCATGCGGTGATTGGTCCCAAATACTCATAATCAATCAAAACGGAGAAAGCGGTGCCCGTTACGGATGAACTCCGGAAGGAGAATGAGATGCGTGCGCAGTCTGCCAGCCACCAAGTCAAAAGGAAAGTAGGTTGACCTAAGGGAACGAAGAATTGACCCAAGGAGAAATGAGAGATGTAAATCGTTTCGAGGAACAAGCCAATCATCGCTCATCGCCATATCACAAGCTGACTCCGAGGAGATTAGACCATCGAGGTTGTGTCGTAGTGCTACCATGATGTGTTGCCACTAGCACTACATTTTTTAATGTGTTGTGCATTGTCTTGTTTACGGTCAACTTCTTAAACTCTTGTTATCTGCGTGCATCAGAAGACGTTATGTCACAAGTTGGGTTTCACGACATAGAGGAAAAGACATCGCCTGAGATTCATTATTCACAAATTTCATATTTTTGGCAAAATTATTAGTGAAATTTACTTTATGAACATTTTTCTTTGGGACTGTCTCTGCTCTCACAAAAAATTTTCTTTTTCAAAACCTTTCTGCATCTTCGTTATTGAGACTACGTCGGTTCTCTGTTTGTAGTCTTTTAGTCTTTAGGTTCAATTAACTTGTTGCTTTCTATTTATAAAGAACATGTAAATAGAAGATAATTCAACTTTGTAAAACAAACAATACTTAATTAATTCAGCAAATGTAATGTATAAGACCATAAGTGGTGTGGTCAAATGATTTTCGTTAGAATAAATTTTGTTTGTTAAAATTAACATATGTATTGTGTGACACCTGTGTTCCTTCTATATTACTATTGGATCTTATACCTTTCACTATAAGTAATAGGACGTGTTACCTATAACAGTGCCCTCGACTTAATTCGTCTCCCAGTTCCGTGTCAATGACGCATTGGAAGAGAGAAGAGCAAAATATGTGTATCGCTACCAGCAAACTTAGGGTTTGCCCATCAGCGATTGGGTTAGCGAGAACGTAATTAAAAATACGTGACTTTTCCTTGAATGGATAGTTTGACTTTCGAGGAAAATAATAAAAAGTTTCATCTCAATTATAATATTGTGAAGATATAAAAAAATCATTTAATAGAATTTTCATATTTAAAGGAAGAGAGCATTTCAACAGGATGTTTTCTCTTAATCTACTTTTTATTTATTTTCATTAAAAAATTACAATTTAATTGGATAAAATTGGATGAAATGGTGAGAGGTATCTGCAGTTGATAGTGACAACCACATGACGGTACTTGTCAGGGGCAAATTCTACAGAGCAGCGATCCGGTCTGCATTGATCAATGCTGGCCTCAATGAAACAAGTAGACCAGTTGAGATGAAGATGATGAGATGGGCAGGCGGCGTAACTCTCGTGGACCGAGATCGAAGCATACGCGCGAGGCAGCTTCGGAGTGAGAGCCGTTGAGGAGAAAATCAGTGACACGTGGAGGATACAACTCGAGCTCTAAGTGGGGTGAGGATGAACGCTACCGAGTGATTGAGGCGGTTTAATGTGTAAAATCTAAGTTGAAATGAAAACTTTGAGAGCTACTCCTCGGAACTTGCTAGGTATTGCACTTTCTTACTTTGGCAATCGATGACCCTTAGGGTGTGCTACAGTCTTACTCATTCAATTTGCCAAGTTACGATCTCCCCTTGTGAGAGTCGGTTAGGGTTATGTTATGAGAAATGTTATGAGTCGACTACAAGATGAGAAAGGGTTTTTGGACATGGCCGAGAAGCCTAGAGGATGAAGAAGACCCAAACTCATAAGGGTGTATGTTGTGTTACGGGATCTAAGAGATACTGAAGTGGACACGAGGACGATCGAAGTCAGAGTCATCTGGAAAAGAGTGACTAGAAAAGTCAATCCCGAATAAATGGGACAAAGATGAGGATGAAGAAGATTTAAACAATTACAATAAAGTGATATCTTTCGGCCAAGTGAAAATGGCGACGAGTCGGAATCGAACACGGGACCTGTGCTTTGATCGCAGGGGTGTTGAACACTACACCACCCTTCCACAACTGTACACTATTTCCACCCACACTTAAAAAGGGAGATATAGGAAAGGTTATCATACAGCATCTATGGGAAACAGAGTTACTCCACGGATTTAGACACACATAAAGGTGATATTTTCTTAGTGGTACCAACAGTGCAAGAGAAAACAAAAATAATGACATCGTTAAAAACAGCTTACCTCCATGTACAGGGGTGCTCAGGTTGGCGGCCTCAAATTAAAATATATGGGATAAACAAGGAAGAAAAGAATAAACAATCCCTAACAACATTAGGGGATAAAAATTTTGAGGCTAAGGAAGATCGACGGACGTTCCTAGACGCAGCGCGAATATTATATCATGAAAAAGTTGCAAAAACATCGCACGAAAATTGGATGATTGAAATCACAGGAGAAATCAATGAGAGATTTTTAGCACTGGGCCGTGCCTACGGATCAATGAGAAGCTATAAAATACATGAGGTAATATAGCCAATAAGGTGTTATTGTTGTTTGAGATATGACCAAAGAGCACGAATGTATAAGGAAAGGGAAGAGTCCCGGGAACACTGTGATCAACAAGATCATCAATATAAAGAGTGTATGAACATGGAGGATGGGAAACGCGTATGGATTGTAAATGGAGGAAGAGTATGTCACAAATTAATGGGTACAATGACAAAACCTGTCAAGGTTATTTAGCAGGAATCTGGAACAAACGATAAAATATGCAGATTAAAATTTTACGGCAAAGTATTCAAAGGGGCCATGCAGGACAGCATGTACAGCAACGATGATATCTAATCGCATTCATACAGGACCCACTGAATTGGAAGGAAGGCCAATGTATGTACCAATGAAATTTCTTGTGGTACATCTACAAGGATCGTGGTCAGTCGTGTATATTAATGAAGAGGATGCCAAAATTTTGGAACTAACAGATTTAACAGGACATAATTACCAAACAATCTTGTATCAGAAGAATAATGTGAACTTAATGATAGTGAATATGTTTTGTCAGTTCAGTAAGGATATACAGCAGGACAAAAATTTATTTAAGAAAATATTGTATGCGATGCGACACATAGATATCTTAATACTGCTTAATTTAAATGTCAGATCGAAATTGTATGTGTGACAAGATAACGAACTCACGTGGAAAGAAATTTGAGACATTTTAGAGAAAATTTTAATACTCTAGAATAAAATATGGTTAACACAACACAATAGGGTTGGAATAATTTTATAGGAAAAATGGATCTTCAATTATCAACTTGACGTCGATAAATATATGGCGTCAACATAAAATGCAGGACTAGAAAATAACTGATGGCGTGGAAAGTGATCATGCAGGGGCAGTAATAACTGTGGCATGGAAGGAGAGGACAAAGAAGTATATAATGTAATGGAAATTTGGAAAATATGATAAACTGGAAAATATTAGAGCTTGAACAGAATAAATGGAAAACGGACGTGACATAGTTCACAGGAGAAGTTGAGGTCGAAGAAGTGGTTGATTCCTTACAATTAGGCATACTGAAAAGCAGCAACAACTGGGACACTGGGCAGGTGAAGAGGAGAGGGAAGACTTGGTGTTAGGAGTAAGGAGTTAAGTCAGTTAAAGCGGAATAAAAACAAGGGTAGGAGAAAATTGAAGTAAATGAGAACGATGAGAGGATGAAACAGAAGCTAAGACGGAATACCATCAAATGCAACAAGTCTTTAAAACGAAAATCTTCAAGGTGAAACGTGTAGATTGGCAACGGTCCTTAGAGCATAGAATGCAAAGATCACGTTGGGAGTAACCATATTATATAGGAGTGGGAAAAGAGATCTTGGCTGAATATTAAGAAAGGAATTTTTGACGAGATTTTCCCAATGACAGAGAAACGGGATCTGCAGATGTCAACAGAAGATGATTCAGTAGAAACTAGTGTAACAATATTAGTGGTAGATAATATAATACGAAAGTTGCGGTCACGTAAAGGTCCATGTTACGATAAGCTCAGCCATGACATCGTGGAATATGATTTTCCAGCAACATAGAGGAGGTTGTTAAATTTGATGCAAGAATGTTCATTCGGATTTTTCCCGAAACCATGGAAACTAGTAGCATTAAAAATAACCTGGCATAGTTCCTCAGAAAGGCAAGTCCTATCAACCAATCGCATAGGTTCCAACATTAGAGAAGGTGTTCGATAGATAGATATTTTATATGTTAGGAGGGTTTCTAGAAGAACAAGGGAAAATAAATGATACGTGGTTTGGTTATTTAAGGATATAGCAGAAAGAGACAAGAAGTACTGCATATTCTTTGGTATTGAAGGAACTTGCAGTAATGTTGATTGGAAAATTTTGATGACAACTTTGATACGGATGTATAGTATACTTAAAGCGATTAGAAAAATCATACAACCGGTCGGTATGTATATCTCAAAATAGGGGAGAATATACTTAGGGATGAAAAGTGTAGTGACTCGCAACGGTTATCAACAGGACCACTATATTAAACAATTCTAATAAATGTCTTGGAAGAATTAGCACATCGTCATCTGGGGTGGAAAACGAGTGCTCTAACCATATAAAATAGGAGAGGTCAAGTGTATCTTCATGAAAAGAGTCAAGGGCAACTATGAAGAAGTAAACAAAACAGAGATCGTGATTATTCAGTAGGTTCAGTTGGCATGTTTTATATTAAGGGAAACTCTAGAACAGGGTCATACTCGCTTGCTCTCCTCGGAGCAACACGAGTTTCCTCCTGCTCCCCATTCAGAGCGCAAGAGAGTTGCTCGCACAAATACGGACCTGACGTCACATAGTGGGACGAATCCCATGTATGTTATAGAATTTGTGATGGGATTTTGTCCCTATGTCCCATTCATTGTAGTGGAGTAAATTATGCTAAATAAAATTTACTCCGAATGTTTTCTGGTTAGTAACTTGAAATAGTGCAATTAAAGTATATATTTTTTCCAACCGAAATTTCAGTTTCGATTTCTCCTTACCGATGATTTCTCATTAGGTTGAAAGTATGTTGCATCATCTGAAAGTACGCTCAAGCCTGTCACGAAATCAGTAATGTATAAACATTTTTGTCCCTTAGACAAATGGGTATACATGAAAGAATATATCCGGTTCAGAAGACCAGAAATGTGCAGACAACTTACTGACTTTACCTGCTCATGGGGTGATTAGGGTAGTAGTTAATAGTGCCTCCATCAGTGTCTTGATGCAGGATGAAGGTAGAAAAAAGACGGCTAGCGTGCCGACTGACGAGAGTAGCGAAGAGTAGGTTTCTCCGCTGACAAGGTTGGAGAGCGAAGTGTCTTGCGAATGCTCACCGTTGACTGCTCAAGTGGAGTGTCTGGGATGGCGCCTGGTAAGAGGCGATGAGATGACCGCCAGCAAGTGAGTGCGCCCAGCATTGAGAGCCGTGACTGCCAGGCTGCGGCGTGATGAGTGCAGTGCTTGCCCAGCCAGTGATGGAGAGTGACTGACTGTTGATTAGTGAGTGGACGGTTGCCAACCGCCCGAGAGAGAGTCTGGCATGGCGCCAGATAAGAGGCAATGAGATGACCGCCAGCAAGTGAGTGCGCCCAGCAGTGAGAGCCGTGACTGCCAGGCTGCGGCGTTGACTGCTCTCTGTCCGTCGAGTGCGGACTGCTTGACTGCTCTGTGCTGGCGCAGGTTCAGAGAGCGAGAGTGTCCGTCAGACCGGTTCGCGACCAGTGCGAGCACATGGCATGGCTCGCTGTCCATAAACTCGCGCTAATGGCGCGAGTTGACGCGCCAATCGCAAGGAAGGACAAAGTGACGGCTCGTTGCCTTCTGGCGGGAAGCGCCGCTTCGGTACCAGAAAAATCAATAACTGGCGTGGTTGAGCACCGACGTTTACCAATTGAGATGTGTCACTCATCTTGACAAAGAGTGTGAGATTCAGAGATGACTCACTTGTCTTCATAACATCACATAATAAAAATCTCTGAACAAGTAATTTTGAGTGTTTTTAACTTAACGATTTTTTTCAGTTGAAAAATAAATTGATTTCCACATTACACGTAAATAATTGATTAATAATGATTGTTATTAAATATAAACTTTCCATCGCTTTTGAACTACAACGGATGCTGCGCAATTTAAAATCCTAATTTTCGCAGACCATATTCTCACGCGCGTCTTTAGATGGCGCCATCTTTTGAAGTGACAGATTGCACTTACCTGCTCCCTTCTATACGCGCAGCACCCCCTCGAAGATCGTGCAGCACCGCGCCGCCCCACGACGCATCCTGTGTGTTGGCACACGAAGACGGATGAAATTGTGTTGACTGGTCATCCTTTTAACGACGTATCACTTTATTGGAGACTGTCAATTATATCGAAAAGAAAGAATAAAGCAATTGCAAGCGATAAAAGGCAAGATAATGATCATTTTTTACACCTTGCTGATATAAGAGCAGATACATCTTGAAGGACTGATTGTGATCTGAAAAGAAATATATTGCATATTAATTTAGGTTACGTGAACTTACATAAAGATCAAGTAAAATATGAGACTTGGCTTCCTCTACCTATTTCTGTTTTGTCATGGAATGACCCTATACGGAAATAATTCTCTGAAGTGATCGTAATAAATACATACTGCTATTACGGCAGGAAGATAAAAGTTGAAATAAAGCGAACGTAAAATATTTTTAATACATTTAGAGGAACTCAATTAGCAATTTGTGTGGACACAAACGAACGGATATAAATTTGGGGAGAGAGAGTAACTTCCTAGAGAGGGAGGAAATTGGAACAATTTTTAACAGAACAAGAGATAATGATTGAAAGTAATAATTGCGCAAGAAATAATTGCGGAATATTATTTGATTTAGGGGAGACTACGGAGCAAGGTGACCAGAAAACGCTAACAAAGACGTATAAAGAACTGGGACAAATACAAGGAAGAAGTAGAAAAAAATCACAGAGAAATTTCGACAAAATGAAACTGCAGAAGGAATAACAGAACAGGTAGATACATCACAAAGGGATGTGACCCAACGGAAATTATCGTTATATACAGGAGAGCAAGCGCTCAGTACAAGGAGAAAGTCAGAGGCACAAAGAGGAAATACTGAATGGTTTTTCTCGACAATTCGCTCAGAAAGAGATGCTGGGGAATCTCGTATTTAATTGCAAATGATTAAGAAACAGATGATATGGATGTTTCGGCACACATAATTCCATCCCGCTAGGAATAAAGTTTTCCCTAAGTGAGGCTAGATGTTTTCTTAGCACTTGCCGCGAGGCTACGCCTGGCATTCCTCTCACCCCCGAAATGCAGGCTGCGCTGGCTGGCTTTTGTTCTGCGAAACACCTTTCACCCAAATGTGCACATTTCCTGCATCATTCATTTCGTAAAATCTGCAAGTATTAGCATGGAGCCCCATCAGATGGCCGTAAGATAGCGCCACCAAACGGCCGCCCTTTCACCACGGCACCCTTCCTGAGCTGTTCTCAGCCTTACAGCCCTCTCTCATTCTTCACCAAGCGCCCATCCGAATCAGACGCGCTCTCAATTCTCACCCGCGCTCGCTCCAAAAAGTCGGACGCGGTCTCAGTCGGCTCCCACGAGTCCATTTCATACAGTCACCCGATTTCAAATCGGTTCTTTCAATTTCTAAGTCTGATCACTTAGCTATGTGTATTTAAGTTTCTATTCGTGTTACTGTAAAGCGAATAACATCGTCATATTATAAAACTATCTCTAAAAGCACATTCACAAGTTGCCGCACGCGACCGAGATTTATTCACATTGTGCTTTTCTATTCGTGTGCGCATAGGCCGCACACCACTGTGCTTCAATTCGCGCCCGCCAATTTAGCGTGTGCGTCAGTACATTCCCTTGCGAGTGCGTATCCAGGCACTTCAAGACCTCGAGCTGCAGGCCGAAGACAACGCCAGCTGGACTCTCAAACTGAGTATTACCATCTAAGTTATTAACGTACTGTGTTTGGTGATAGTCCAAGTATTGAACATGTGTGGGTGGTCATGATTGAACCAAGAACTGCTCCTCTAGAACTTGTATGTATTCATGAAATACGTAATGTTGTACAGATCAATCGGCACTATTAGTATAAGGATTCGCTTTCATTCTAATCATAAGTCTTGTTGACTCTTAGATGTCTGTTCACTTGAGTAAGCAGCAGTTTTATATAACACTAAAATACCCAAGTAGTCTGTAAATAGATTGATCGGTGTGCCAATTGTGTAATCATCTAGAAGGGTTATTAAGTTAGTGATATTTAGATTCATATTTCACCCTTCTATTTCATCTACTTTGATTGCTCAATTGTTTCTAGTTTATGTATGTTTAGTTTAATAATTCAATGTTTATTTTATTCATTACATATCATGTTGTGACGAGATTCGAGTCAGTAAATTTATTAGACTTAATTTTTGGTCTTTTTCTTTAATTTACTTTCCTCACATTGCTTCCTCAGAAGCTGGTCCTCCGTCGTCACATATCTGTTGTGTTCCGTGGCATCTGCCAGAGGGTTCCCACTATATTCAATTCAACCACGTCGCCGCGGAACAATGGAGAAGACAAACAAGGAGGAGGAATGACTGAGACATGAGGAGAGATAGGTCTGGAATTGATGACTAGAATGTTACCAAATGAATTTTAGGTAGAGGAAAGAAGAAGAGGAACATTAGAAGAAGACAAGATAGAAATTACAGAGGAAGAACTGAATGGTATAGTTCAACAGCAAATAGGTAAGGTCAGGAAACACACCCGGATATGACGCAATTACTAATGACATGGTTAAGCGAACATATGAAGCATCCATGTTAAGGAAACAAAATTAATTTTCTTCCACAACTTTAATTGACATGTATATTACAAAACAGACGTGTTTCGGGGAGCTTTCCACATTCCCAGTGTTCAACAACAATAAACAAAATAAATATACAAGAAATCTAAAATATGCAACATACAAATTAAAAATAATGAATAAACCTAAACATAGAAAGATAAAAATACTGTACAATACAATGTTATAAACTTACCCAAGTAACATGGGATCAACATAATTAATTCCGTCTCAATTAAATATAAATTGACATGCCTCGATTCAATAAGACTATTCAGAGAAAACAGTGGCGCAGTGAATGGACATCGGTCATCTGAAAATGGATCTGACAATGAGTATAAGACAGTAAGTAAAACATCAATTAAAATTGTGGGAGATAATTTCATTTTGTTTCCTTATCATTGATAACAATTTCTACAGGATATCAGTTGCAACCACGAATATGTATAAATATGATAAATAAATTTATTGTAAAAAAATCAGTACAAACTGTAATTAACTAATGACCACTTGGAGGACAATAAACTAATTTACTCTCCGGAAGCAAACTAGGGACCATCTCATCAATTCTGATCAAGGACCCTTCTTTTAGTAAATATAGTATTTGTACATGTAAATGGGAAATGTAGCGTGCTATTGAAGCTTATCTACATGATAATAATAATAATAATAATAATAATAATAATAATAATAATAATAAATTTATTGTCAAAAAACAGTACAAACTGCGTATGACCACGTGGAGGAAAAAAAACTAATTTACTCTCCGGAAGCTGTCTCTTATACACATCTAGATGTGTATAAGAGACAGATNTAGATAAGATAAAAAGTTAGCTGCGAGTTATAATACTAATAGAATGTCAATATGTTTGTAATTTTAAGCAAAAAATTACATGTAAGTTATTATCGAACTATAGATTATTCTGAGTATAGGGTTTAAAAATCATAAGAATTGAAATAACACTAAATGGGGCGATAATAGGTTGGGGTGGGTGGTAGGGCTATTGTTAGTAAGTTTAGATGTGTTTAACAACAACTTGTCCACATCGGGGTAGTAACAGCAAGAATTAGAGATACAAGGAATAGTAGAAAATGGATAGGAGAAAGAGGGTTCGCTTTCCAGTAGTCACAGCTATATGAAATGGGACATTAATGTGAAAAGCTTCAAACCTTTTCAGGGTCCGCCGGGAATTGAACACTGAATGACTTGGTGGTGAGCAAGTATGCTATCCCTTTAGCTACAGGAGGGGTAAAATACTTACTTAAGGATTGAATAGAGAATAATATGCACACTATAGCGTATCCTGATTATATTTGTATGGTGGCGAGAGAGAGAGAAGCAAGCGAGAGATTGAAGAATGAGGCTGTTATGCTGTAGAGAGCGGTTGGAAAAAAATGTTGTCAAAAGGGAGAACGGCGGGAATGTTATTTTGATAGTACGAATAATAAAGTAAGCTAAAAAATATTTTAAATGGGTTTTTATATGAAAAGAACTCTACTAAAAAGTAAAAAAATAAGTAAAACTGAAAATAAAAAAATAACTAGAAAGTTTTTTCCTTGGTCACTCATCATAGGTGCATGTACTTAGAAGATAAATAAATGTAGATGTTTTTTTAAAAATATGACAAAAATTTTTAAGCTTGAGTCTTTTTTTCTTCAGAAAATGTAAAGTAATATGAGTACTTGAGTCTTTTTTTTCTTCAGAAAATGTAAAGTAATATGAGTACTTGACGCCTTTAATTTTCTGTTTTATTCCAAATTTTTACATTTCAGTACAGTATGTTTAAACATGTATCTACACATTACTAGGAAAGTGCAAACGTAAATTTGTAAGTTGAATAATACCTCTGAGATCGACCATGCAATACAAGGTATATTTGAATTACAAACATGTAAATTGTGAATAATTACTGTTACTCAACCTCAAAACTACAGAGGACACACAAAAATCCTTGAAAAATATGAATTTGTATGCACTATAAAATTAAATTCAAATGGTCCCACGAGAATAAAAACAAAATGTTAGAAATCGATTCATAGAAAGATTAGAAACACTAGAAAGCGACAGAAAGTTCGGAGAAAATACGTAAAACATACAAAATCAGAGCCCAGGTAATGATACGGGGTTTTTTTTTTTTTTTGATAATTGATTGAGTATAGAGGGAGAAAAATGCATGTTTACCTTGTTAATAATAAAATATACATTGGGTGTCTGTCATGTATGAAATATTTCCTCTACGAGGTCTGTGTCGTGGGCGCATTTATTCCAAGAAGAGCAACCATTATTTGTAATGTCCCCCACCATGGCCTTCTTCAATTACCAGGTCGGGGTCTAACGCTTGACAACACCGGTCTCACAGGACGGCCGACCGAAGAGAAGTATCTTAGCTAATACGTTCATATATTTAGTCGTCAAAATCATAGTAGCTAAAAAATGTTGCGTGTTTACAATAAATAAATAATTATTCTAAGTTCAGATTCATTTGACACGAAGAATATGAATGCGTAAGCAATCCATCCGCTGAAATAAAGTTAACGCATTGAACCAAGCCGGCCAACGGTGTACCGTTGCCATATAATGCTTGATCCAGCCCGTTAATTGTAGGAAGCCATGTCCCCACTCACACACATCGAAAACCCTGTAATATCAGTCAGGTGTATTTTGAAGGAGCGTGGGAGAGGAGAAGAAAGAGAACCAATGGGCGCAGCAGCAGCTGCTGCGTCTGCGCCGAACGCACAGAGTTAACCTGTTGCGGCGCGCTCACGCCGATCGATGTCAGCCAGAGCGTCTGTAAATCACGACTCGAGAGAACATTTCAGTACCCACGCTATAATACGCATTGCAACAACAAGGTAAGACCAGCATCTCAATCGTTTATACCGAATCTTCATTTCACAAGTCAAACGATACTTGACTAAGTCGTTGGCCACCCTGCTTCTGGGATAAGATGCTCTTCTTTATGTGCCCTCTTTATTTATAGGTTAAATATCTTTCATATTTTTATTCTATCGAATTTTTTGTTTAAGATGTTCTGTGTTCTGTCAAAAGTGTTATGTTTCGTGTGTATTAAGAGACACCCCCGGTTAAAAATACTTTTTTGGGAGGTTATCCCGGTTGGCCAACGTGGGCGTGCGTCAGATTAGTGGGCCCTTTCTTCTCACAAGATATGGGGTCCGTCCACATATCACTGAATAGTGTCAAGGGTGTCATTAAATATTTAATAACATTTTATGGTTTTCTTTATGATTTCTCTATTGAGATACACTTTAATTATAATGAGAAATTAATCCCAATTCAGTCACAATGCGCCAAAGCGTATAATATTTATTGGTTATCCTTTGCAAGTCCCCTTTCAAAAATTAGCGAGGAAATAATTTCTTTTAGATGATGGTAAAAGTATGTTTGAGGCAAAAGAATACGCAAATTTGTTTAATATATTTCGAAAGTACAAACATCAATGAATTCAGTATTTTAAAATTAATGTCCACCGATTGCATTCACTCACGATTTGCAATCTCCGTTCGTATAAAAAAACTAGCGATAGTGAAGTCTTGAGAATAACTGTGGCACACGAGGGCGCGCGAGGAGTCAGAGACAGCAGATAATATTTTGTTGAATTTTTGAATTGTTATAGTGTCAAAATGCGCATCCTCCGTCTACCTGTGAATAATCTTACAATCTCATGTGATATTGACTTAAAATATATTGATATTATTCCAATCAATAGATAATTCTTATAATTTGTATTATTGTTCGTTCTGTAAAAATGTGGAAATAATATATAGGAGTGGAAAAAGGTGGAGAAAGTCTCTGATGGTGATTTGTGTGATTACCATTATTTTTCAGTTTGACACCTTTCTTATCCATGTTTCCTATAGGTTTGTGATTTAATTGGTTTATTAAGTTATTTTCCGAAAATTTATCATTTCTATCCATTTTCGATTTTTGCTTCCTTGTACATAATGATCCCACTTCCAAATCAAGATATTTGAATCTTGTGGCAAATTTCAATGTGGTTTCATTCGCCTCTCACGCCCTTGTGTCGCAAATTAACGCTTGGCAATTCTAGGGTTAATAAACACATTTTCAGCAGATATAGACCATATATCCGAATGAATCGTTCAGTCTTTCTCTCAAGGTATATTAAATTCACCCACGTACATTTTCAAAATAATTTTACCAGAATGTATGTAAAAATATAAGAATAATATGGAACCATTATACAAAAAGAAAAAAAACAACTATCGATTTATTTTCGTTTTTGATTTCTTACCTAATACTGGAACAACAATTTTACAAAGGGGTAAAAACTATCAACTCATCCTCACAGAAGTATTTATTGTTATGTTAGTTTAATCCTCAGCTAAAATTTACTTCAAGCAAAAGTGGCTGTATTACATTCAAAAACCGAGACATGTCCATTCGTTATATAGCGAAAATTTGAAATATATTTCATCCTTTTAAAATAACGATTTCGAAAAGAATACTGTCAGTGATCTTCCAATACGAAAGCAACACCCTCTCTAAAGTTCAACTTCTCAGCTTCAATAGATTATTAATAAATTTAAATTCGAGCGAAATAAGGAGACAAAATTTGTCTGCTTAATTTGGTTGAATATAAATTTATTAATTATACACGCAGATGTGGTACATAATATTTTCAATAGATTCTTTTCCATGTTGCTGAATGAGTTCGCGCAACGTCGCCTGCGTAGAGAGAAGATAAAAAACATTATCAAAACAAACCGTATACAGCATGATGTTACAGGAGTAAAAAGAATTTGAGTGCCTGTTTTCACTCATTTTTCAATTATTTTATATAAAACCTTTTTTGAAAAATAAAGAAATTTTACTTCAAAAAAATAAAAATAAATGACACGAAACACATTATTTCCAGTTAGTAAAACAATGTGATGAATATCCAACTTTTATTATCTCGTTATGGTATTTCATAATTTTTTTGTGAATTTATTTTTCATTTAATTTAATTTAAAGACCACACTTCACTCTGATCAGACTCCAAACCTGGTATCTCCCAGATTACAATGTGTCTTTGTTGTGCCCAATACAATGCTTTCTTATGGGGAAAACTCGAGCTGACTGCCTCCTTTTTAACGTTGTACAGCGTGCCGGGCATAAATAAAATTGTAATTGTGCGCACCTTTCAGTCAAGAGCTACAGAATGTGACGATTTTCATTAGAGTTTGTGTGTAATAAACGCCTTAAATTTATACCACAAAATGAAGTGCTTGTCGTATTGATAATTAATGTAATAGTTTTTTAAAACTAATGATATTTGTAGGAAGCATCTTCCAGCAGTCGATATGTGGGAAGGGTGATATTTGAGGAAGGATGAAAGATTCCGAAGAAACTTTTGAGCACACCAACTTGTCTTGTGTTCTATATGGAAAACCGGGTAAAATTAAATAACGGGACAAGATTTGATTCCAATTCCTGAACGATGGGGCAGGTACGACATTTGTAGAAGAATGAGATGCTAAACGACGAAATATCCAGAATTATGAACAAAGAGGGGATAATGTACTCAACTATGAGAGACGACTCGCGAGGGTGAGCTGACGTGTCGTGCATCTGAATTGTTGAGGCTTACTTAGAAATAGTTTTCCAAGTTCCACTTTTAAAAATTAAAATAATTTCCAATTTAACAAGTGTAATTTAGAGCAAAATATGTTTCTTTTAGTTGTTGCTATATTTCACAAAATAATTAAGATATCGTCACGTTTCCTGAACGTAATCGTGCCTTTTTTCAACCTTAACCAATGGTAATACATATATTACGGAAGACGGGGTGGTATTAAATAAGGGAACATGATAAAATTCCTGAATGAATTGAGGAGGTAGAAAATAAAACCGGAAATGAGCGGAAGCATCACGAGGGTAACATTTCAAAATACCACATGCATTAATATGCAAATGTCCTAGGTTTTTACTTCCTCTTCTTCGTATCCGTACGGAGAAAAACACACAAATGAGTTATCGTACTTTATTCCATTAACAGAAGTACCGGCAATGTCCTATTATATCATCTCTGACTTTCTCCTTTCCGAGAGAAGGGGCATTAAAAATTACTTGATGCATTTAAAAATTACAACAAAAAATGACGCTACTTGACTCATTTATTTGAAAAGAATGTTACTTAGCTACTTGCGTCCGGACAAAAGAAATAAATTAATAATCAATATTTGTAGGGTATTGTACATGATTTACTTAATGTATTGTATAATATCACGTATTATTCATAAGTGTTATGATGTCCTGTTTACATTCTTCAGTGTTAAATATTAAATCTCGTGAAACTTGCCAACAACTAGAAGAAATGTGTGAATGTCTTATCTGCCAAATTATTCAGATAAATAAAATAGTTTAATTATGTTATGTTGAATGAACATGGGAGACGGGACCGAGATTCGAACTCGGGACCTTGAGCTTAGCGCGATCATGCGCTTACCGACTGCGCCATCCTGTTCGCCTCCCGGGCCCATGTAGTGTTTTGGGTAGTATTTTTGGGTAGAATGAGGATGGAAGACGGGCCCGGGAGGCGAACGGGATGGCGCAGTCGGTAAGCGCATGAGCGCGCTAATCTCAAGGTCCCGAGTTCGAATCTCGGTCCCGTCTCCCATGTTCATTCAACATAACATAATTAATCTATTATCTGGCGGTGAGGTTCACCGCAATCTAAGAAATAAAATAGTGTTGTCACATGAAAGTAAAGAGTCATATTTTCAAACTTAATTTTCGTTAGATCAAATTTTCTGACTAGGGTGACCTAGTGAAGATTATGTTGTACGCCGTGTGGCGAGTATTGTGACAAAGCGAGTATTGTGAGGCGATAAGCGAGTGATGTCGTCGTTACGTTGCGGACGGAGAGCATAAGGTGGCGTGCAGGTTAATCAAGACATTGAACCAAAAAGATTATTCAATAATTGGAATTGACAAGTTTTGATGGTAGTGCATCGAAGAGCAGGAAGGATTTTCATCGGAATGGGTGAAAAAAACAAGCAATACTTTTGGAGGCGAGGTGTGTATTTATTTCTATATATATATATATATATATATATATTAGCCAAAAACAGTCTCGCACCGCTGGGTATACATCAGTGTCATTACACAGCTCTTATTCATTATAATTTTATTATGAACATAATCACTTGTATTTGTCTTGTATCTACTGTTTGGCCGTGTTTGTTCCTGTCCATCTTATTCTGTTCTCGTATTCATTTGTCCTCTCCATAATGTTTCTTGTCTCTTGTCAATGTTCTCTTTCTTTTCTTCGGAATTTTCTTCTCCCCCTCATCATCTTTTTCCTTCATTAATGTGTCTCGTGTCATGACTATCCGTGATACAAATTCTGTATAATCTGTATATAATGTTTTCTTCTTTATCAATTCATTCATTTTCTGTATACTCCTTATTCCTTTTTCCTTCATTTCTCAAACATATTCTGCCCTATCTGAACACAGTCTCAAACGACATGTTGTATTATCCCGACGGTAGCAGCTATAAACGGAATTGATCGGACTCCGGAGCAAGGGATTGAGAAGGGGTGGGAGACGCCGCCCTCTCGGTGACAACCCAGCAACACTCTCTCCACAAGCAAAGTATCTTATGACAGCATTTCGTTCCTCTAATATATCTTTCAACGCACAAGACCATTGAGAAGTAGGGTTTTTTGTCTAAACAAGCTGTTGTTGTGTTTATTGATATAAAAGAATGTCCCAGAACAGTACGTAAAAAATTGGAGGGATGGTAAAGTACATTAATAGGAACAAAAAATCATTCGGGAACATAGGTTCAGAATTAACAAAGGAAATAAGTCAAGCGCTATTCGTCTTTCTTAGTGATAAAATAAAATGAATTCACACTTAAATAACAGGCGAAAGATCACAAATAATTTGTGTAATTTTATAAATATAAACTCTGTCACAAAAGAATACAGGGTAATACAAAACAAAAATACCAGTGAATACCACTTCCATGACTCGGAATACTACCTGAACACACCGGCGCACACGTGGAAGAAAAATTATGTTAGCCAAGGTTGGTGGTAATAAAAGTATACAAAACTATGACCAACGTAAATGTGCGGAACATTAAATAATTAAATCTCTTTATGGATCGATGGAGAGTGATTGCGTTGGCAACACCGTGCGCCAACTTCAAACCAGTTAGAGTAGTAGTAAATAAATAAATAAATAATTTTCTAAATAAGCGGTTACCTGATTATATCTACGTATGCGTATGTTTCAACACAACTCAACTTAGTAAGCCTCAACAATTCAAGTATAACTATACTACAAACTGAACTCACAAATCGTCCCTCACTTTTTTTTATAAACTTCACTCACGGCATATGATATTATCCCCACTTAGTAATTCTCAATATTTCCTAGTTTTGCTCCGANATATGATATTATCCCCACTTAGTAATTCTCAATATTTCCTAGTTTTGCTCCGACTTATAATATATCTTGTTGAATATCGTAACTCCTAATTTCATTTAGGAATTTTCGAATTGAATCATGTCACGTCACGTAATTTCGCCTCGGTTCCCAGTTCGAAACCGGGACAATTTAAAGTATACCCAAAGGTTTTTTTTTTTTTTTAGTCTCTAATCCTTCCTCACATATCACCCTTCCCACCCATCGTCAGCTGGCAGGTGTTTTCATAAACTTGGTAGTAATGTGGTGTCTCACGTTTTGAAAATAAGAAACCTTCCTATTCCTCATCAATGTAATGAAGCGCCAAGCACCTCATTTTGTGAAAAAATTTTAGGATATTTGTTGACTACAAACTAGAATGAAAATCGTCATACCATGTAGTCCTTGACTCAAGGGTCTGTATAATCACAATATTTTTTTATCCGGCACGCTATACAACGTTAAAAAAATGCAATCATTTCGAGTTTTCTTCACGAGGAAGCAATAGTATGCAAATAACAAGATAACATTGTTGTCCATGCCTGGGTGATAACCACGCTCGGACACTAGATGGGGCGAAGACCGTAATACCTTCTGAGACGAAACCTGTCGTCGAGCGTTTTAGGATGGGGCGCGCCAATAAAATAAAATTATCTTAACCTCAAACTTCGGCTTTTATATTTCGTTATCACCTTAGTTATGCAAGCCCGCTCGTCAGTGAAGTATTACGGGATGCAATGAAGTGTTGCAGGTGTCACGCCATCTGGCAAAATTATACGGAGCTCAGAACTCTCGATCGTCGTACTTTCACACTACGAATCAAATCAAAAGAGATTTTTACCTTGAAATATTAAAAGTTTAATGTTGTTTAGTTCCGGTGTACGTTCTGCCGCTGAATCCAATTGTCAAGTTTGCAGAAAGATAACTCAGACGCTAAACTCGACATTTAAAATATCGCCCCCAAAAAGCGAAAAATTCCCCTTTTTCATTCAAAATAGTACTCTCTTCGCTTTAGAGCAAAAGTATATCTATACTATGTAAAAAATTTATAAAGAACCTAGATTTTTGATTTTTATCAATTTAGACATAATGCCCTATCATACAACATTTGCGCTGCATAACCGCTTCAAGCGCGACATTTTCAAATATTGCGTTTCCAGGTTGGTTCACGACGAACACTCAAATTTAAAATTTAGAGTCATGTTTATAAAATATTAGCGGTAGTTGTACTTATAAAATATTCAAGTTCATCTCATTTACATTGGTGTTTCACATAATTATGAAGAACATCCTACTTGAATATATTTTTCTTCTGTGGTATCTAACTTATAATACTATTAGTCGAAATAAATTAACTTTATTTCCTCCCTCAAAAGGGTAAAGTAATACATTTTTAGTACGCTTCATCCCATTAGTTATTATTAAGGGAAATGCTATTACCGTTTTCCATAGATTGTATTAGATTCAATTGTCTGATCTGAAAAATCTTTACGATATTGCCTTGAAATGAGCAGCTCCATTTGCAGTCTTCTTCATATAATAATAATAATAATAATAATAATAATAATAATAATAATATGTATGCATTAATAATAATAATATTATATAATAATAATTTTATGTATGTATAATAATACAATATTATGTATGCATTGTGGCACCAATAAACAAGTATTCACGCAAAAAAATAAACATTCACATTGTAATTTAAATGTAGAGTATTTCAATGAACATTTGGTCTCTTAACACAACTTTCCGTTTTCTTTTAGGAATTCATCATGGTGATCCATTTGAGACATTGCTGTTGTGGTTGCAGCCTCAAAACTGGATCAATTTTTATTGGTGTATACGAAGTAGTATGTTTTCTTTTTTATTGGTTTAGCAATTTAAGTTCTTCTGGATTCACGTTTTTTTTTCACCAATATCGTGCTCAACAGTGATGTGTAATGATAGTTCAACAAAATACACTTGTTTTCATATAAAACTGTCTTTTATTATTCAATTAGAAAAAATGGGGAATATTTAATTCTGATATTTATTTCTCTTAGTGAGTTTCGGAGGAAACAAAATCATCTATTTACACTGATTGACATTATTCTCGTCTACTGTCGTATTCCAATACGTCCACTTACAAACTGATTACACGGCGTAGCCCGGAATTTTTCTCAGTCTAATCTTCTTTTATTCAGGAAAAAATAAAATCCATCTATATTGTAGGATCAAAATACTTGTACTTTTACCATTTCATTAAAATTTTTGTAAAATCTAAACTATTCGTCGAAATTTTATTATTTAAAGACGTGATTTATCTTTGTTAAATGCACAAAACAAATAACTTATTAAATTTGATGATGATTGATTTTCTCCTTCTTAAATTACTCTCTTAAATTGAACTATTTTATCACTTCTATTTTTAATAACGTTTTATCAATATTTTAGGTTTATTTTTGAAGATAGACATGTGCCGTCACGAACACTTTTTTTTGTAGAACTATTTGAGGCAATCAATATTGTCATTCATAGTTGTCACATATCTAACCGTGTAGGCAGCGTAAGCAAATATAACTCTTTTTCCCGATTTTAACGAAATTGTTTGTCAGAAACATTTCTATCTTTCTTGTCACACATTAAAAAGAGTTAGTGTACATGTTCAAGATGAACATAGGCTATCTCCTTGCGAAATTGCATCACGATCGGTTCCGTGGTATTGTCGTGATCAGCTAGCAAACACACAGACACATTTTCGTGTTACGCATTTTTATATTATATAGTAAGTTTTTATATTATATTTTTTATATTAGTATGGATTTGGACATAACCATTTTTAATGGTAGGTGGTTTTTCTCCCATGGAAAGTCCCCAAGCAACACGGTTTTCGTCAAAACAACACCTGAGACGTGTTCAAGATACTCGCTAGTCAAATGTGACTTAAAACGAGGAGAAGCGATAATACGGATTGAATGTTATTTTCCCCTCCAACGATAACTTGAAAACCGCGGAAGAAAATAGTAAACAACAGAGGAGGAAAGACGAAGTGTGAAGAGCTGTTAAATTGAAAGACGAAAGGCAAGAGAAGAACAAGGAGAAAGTACACACACACACTTCCCAAAGAATCCGATGCAATCGCTTCGTGGATAGGTGAAGAATGAAAAATAATTGGTAATAATCAGTGTACCGTAGTCCACTAAATCCTGGAAAATATATACTTTACCCGATGCTCTGGTAACTTACAAAGTTGTGACTTATACAAACCCATTGCGTAAAATGAGGAACAATCCGGAAGTACCGGAATTGGGTAAAGATGTTATAAAAAGATTCGCAGAACTTAAGATGAAGACTAATCTGCATCTATCCAGAATTTAGGAAATCTAGGAAGAAAAATTCAAACGAATCTGGCATTCTTTGAGTTAACAATTGAATCAGCCCTAAAGTACAACATAGATGATTATTCTACGGGACTCGAAGTCCTCGTAGATAACAAGGATCAAGACATATATGAAGGGAGACATAGGTAAAGGTAATATCGGTCGAAGTAATTAATTTGTTGTGATGAGCAAACGTTAGCACACAGAATAACACTGTGTGTCTGCTCTCAACTGAGAGAGTACCCTTCCTTTATGGACGCGTCGTGTGCCGCATTAGGGAAAGAGAGGAAATTGACAAGATGCGGCAAAGCTAGGAAACCGTGCATCATTTGCGTAACTGTAAAACGCTTACAAAGGAAGAATGGAAGGAAATAATTATCGTGGGAGCAAACACGATGGGACAAAAGTTATAAAGGGAGAAGGAGGTATGGATATATAAGAGATGTAAGGTACCGAGGCAATAAAAGGAAATGATTTATGCCAAGCCCATATCTGTTGTTCATTTACCGGGTATGGAAATTTTAGTACATATTTATGTCGAATCGGAAAGGAAGAGAATCGGCTGTGTTTTTATGGACAACGAGAAGAGAAAGAAGATCCCCTACGGTGAGATTGCACTATATGGACAGGAGAGAGGAAGGGTTTTGGGAGACCTTTGGAAGTTACAAATCATGAATTTCAGAAATAAAACCAAATTACTGAAGGATTAACAGGTTTATGAGTTATTTGAACTGTATGTGCAGGGGATTGAAATCTCATGTGTTATCTTAAGTGGATGATAAAACTGGTAGAAGGGTGCGGCGCCAGGAAGGGAATAATGGCTCAGAATAGAAAAACAAGATACACATAACTATGAGTACCCCGGAATGACGTTGTTGAAGATGAGGTTAAATTAATTGAGGTAGTACACGTGTAAGATGTAGAAAAAAAAAGATTTAAATAAATTCAAAAAAATATAAAATTGCATCGAGCGAAATTCTTCACCTAGGAATCACGCGGAGCATAATCGAAACCTGTACAATCTGCGCGGGGAAGAGCTACGGGACAATAGCTGGCCTCCCTCATTGTCACTGAGACGCGCAATGTTACAAAAATATTAATAATTGCTGATAAATTTGATTTCCATTCCTTTTTTTGGAATATACTTCCAATTTCGAGAAAAACAGTTCAATCTCGACCAAATTATTACAGAGCATAATGTATTTATTGATTATTATATGCATGTTACGTAATTCTTACATCCCGGTACAACAATTATTACCTGTCTCNTTTACTTTGGATCGTACTTTTAAGGAATCATCACTGGGCGACACTGGTGATACGGGCGCGACACTGGTGATACGGGCGGGGGGAGGGAGATCTGGGAATACCCTCAATTTATTTCGTTATAATAATTGAAACTACACCGGGTCTTGGTTGAAAAAGCGCAATTTTCTGATTTCCCTAACCTTTTTTTTCGTTTGCGCTATCGTCATAAAAAAATGAAAAAACCCCGCATTTAATCTCTCACTAGAGCCACTTAGTTTATACCTTAAAATATGCTATATAGTTGACTGATCGTGTCCCGACTCTGGGGTATCAATGAAATTGATGTAAATATGAATAAGACGACTATAGGATGTGTTCCATTATTAAAATATTTTAGAAGTGAAACATTAGTTATTTTCTACATCATAAACCATACACAGTTATTTCTCTGAACAGAAGAAACGTATGTGTTTTGCTAAATAAGTTTTCATAATATTTTTAGAGTTCATATGTGCACTATTAATTTTATCTCGTTTAATATGATTCCTCATATTTCAGATAACATTCATGCCTATCACTGCTCCTTTAATAATTTTGAGCTTCCTCCTGACAATACACGGACAGCAGACTTCCAATTATCTTGTCGCAGGTAAACCCTGATTTCTTTCAAAAATCTGTGCATACTTCTCAAACTCAAAATAACTGTATGCATAAAAAACTTCACCTAAAAAATTAAAATGAATGATATTTTGTTGATGTGGCTGCAATGTAAATTTCACAGTCAACATTTAAAAAATATTATTATATAAAGAATACTTGATATGAAAGTAAACAAGAACAATCAAAGGATCATTCAAGAAGAAGGGGAAATTTCTCGACCACCAATGATAAATTTTTGGGTACTACATTTTTGGGCTTTAATTTAAGGTGGATCGAAGTAAAAAATCTGTTATTATCTACAATGAACTATAATAATTTACATTCGCACTCTGCATTCAGGTCAAAATGTACGTCTGACATTATGTTATTATTTTGCAGGACAATGCCTAATTTTCATCCTTCCATATTTTGTTGTGATTGGTTTACACATTCTTTTCGACATTTGGCTCATTAATGGTGCATATTATGTAAGTATGCAATGTGTGTGTCAATAGTTTTTATTGTTATCAGTTACAGTAAAAACAAAATACTTCATTATTAATTTATGACAAAAATATTCATAATAATTCGAGTAATTTGTATTAATAATTAAAATGAGCGTAATATCACATCTCCACATCTAGGTTGTATTCAACAATCAGCTTGTGAATGGCCAGATCGTTGACACTTTTTGCATCGTGTAAGGTTACTCCGAAATATGTATAATGTACTTTTTTTATTAGATCTAGTGCATGGGTAAGTGAAGTATAAAATTGTCATATTTATAAAAATGTCACAAAAGAACTCGACATTCAATAAAATATATGCTTTGCATCTAAGAAATTTAGACTCTTGTTACAGGTTTAAATACCAAACACTTAAAAGATTGTGCTACGTGCATATAACTATAGTACATTATATATTCCCAATTCATTTCATTTTAAGGACATTAATAGGGCTGTTTAGTGTCATATTTTTCTTTTAACTTTGTAATTTTAAATTCTTAAAGTTGTATAATGAATTTTACAATATTATTCTTTAATTCTTCTCAATAGTTTGAGTAATGATCATATCGACATTAGACTTATTCAATGTCTGCCAATGTTCTGTGTGAAGTGCACTAATGTGTATGGAAGGTCTGATACTGTTTATGGGTCCGTCATAATTGTTTAACAAACAAAGAGTAATGCTTTTTGATCGTTGATGTTATCATTCATGTTCTCCACAATATATGATATTTTAGTCATCTTAAATCTATCAGAAATTGTTAATTATATGAATAATTTTTGTTTCCAGGAACGTCCTCACTTACTGAAACGATGGATTGTGTTTTCAATCACAATGCAAATAATCGCTGTTTTCAGCGTGGGAATGATAATTTCATATTTTCGGGTCTTATCAGCAGAAACGATTATTTTTTTTTGTATAGCAATTCTTGCAGTTGGTAAGTACTATTATTTAATGAAAAACTACAAAGAATACTTAACCATTTAGAATAATAATTTGAAGTTCATTAATTAAAAAAACATTTATTGCAAAATTTTGGTATTGCCTCATAATTGAAACATTGAAGCAACTGAATTTTTATTTTGACATTTAGAGTCTGTACGTCGTAGGTAAATGACACTTAAAAATTCACGAAGATAAATTATTCCAGCATGGATAATTTGCATCATCATTTTATTCCCTCTAAAAACTGATATTAAAAATTTCCCTTGCATTAATGTATGATTTTTTGCTTTAAAACTATTTTAACTTTGGTACTATCTGCACACTGTACGGACATTATGAGCAAATCAATAACAAAGCCTTTCTCCCTATCAAACATTTTAAGCATTCTATATTTTCTGAATTTCAATACTCCTAATGAAACCCAGATAACATGTAACGTTCCGAAAAGCATATCGCATATTTTAGTCTTTATGGAACATTTTGCTTGACAATACCAAGCATTTGTTTCGGTTTCCGTCGATTTTAATCCTGAAGCAAGGGTTCTTAAAATAATATATGATACCAAAGTTGTGTTAATTTACAACACTTTAAAACCAGAGGACCAAAACCTTTCGGAAATTTGGGTCTTCGGAGTTTCATAATTTTTTGGCCTCGGTCATTTTTATGATGTTTTGATGATTTTTAATTTCAATACAAAACATGCTTAAGTTCTTTGTTAAAAAAAATAACATGAAAACTTCAGTTCAGTAGAACCTCTTCCTCAAGTTGACCACATCTCTTGTGTTGAACAACTCACCCATGTGTTGAACTATTATATTTGATTTCGAGGATGAGCAAATGGAGGGAAGTTTTTATACACAAATGTATGTTAAATAAATGATAATTTGGAGAAATTTTTGTTATTCTCACGAATATAACAGTCAAGTTTATTAATATTTTTAACGTTTCGGCCCCTAAAAAAAGTAGCCATTCTCAATCAATTAAAACTAAGTTATGTACCAGGTCATTAACTGATTTCCCAGAACACATATAATCTCATTGTATGTGACCTAAGTCAATTCGTTCATTTGAGGGGTCGAAAATATTATTAATTTGATTGGTATGTTTGTGAGAATGTTTGGTTTGGATTTTGTATCAACCAGTGATACCTGTTCTTTAGAAATTTATGTTATGTTTATATTTTCATTACGTCGCAGTTACAAAATGCGTATGACCACGTTGAGGACAATAAATTAATTTACACTATGGAAGCAAGCAAGGGACCATCCCATCAATTCCAATCAAGGGCCCTAAGGCAGAGGTGGATTTAACATTTCAACACACTCTTGACAATAAAAATAGTTCGGAACGTGTTATAATGTTAACATAACACCAACAAATTAGTATTTAACACAACACAGGAAAGTAATTTCACGAGTATGTGTCATTATCAAACGATAGATTATTCGCGAAGTATTGATGATAAATTGTAACTAAATACCACTGAATTCGAGACTTATAATTTCAATAGATGCCGCCCGTAGGCAAGAGCCTAGCGAGTCTTTATAAAAAATCCACCTCTACCCGAACGAAAGTCAGAGAAAAACCCGGGCCAGGATGGGGTTATATTCTTAATGTACACAACCGTGACAAGGTTGAGCACATATACAACTAAATTTATATGAATAATAAGACACAATACCGGAAAATAGTTTTGAAATTGTTATCAGATATCTTTAAAATACTACAGCAATGACGACTTTAAGTTTTATTAAAATTAATAAATTCTTTTACGTTGTAGAACACTGGTGCAGTAGGTAACTTTCAATCGCGGATTTTTTTTTGTGGAGCTTTACGGCTCGTCGACATCGAGGTCATTAGAGCCCTTAAAACTTGTACAGGTAGTGAAAATGCAGTTACGCACTAGGGAGAGCCAACATGACTCNTGACTCTCCCCGCGTGTGGGACTCGCTGAATGACTCTGCCATACCCACTAAAAACCCTCCTGAATTACAACTCAAAATTCAAATATCAACATATCTCAAGACATTACTTAAATCATTTTTTTAAAAAAAGAAGAAGAAAGAGGAAAATGAAAGATACCCTAGCCCTAATAGCGTCGGGTTCGAAAAGAACAAGGAAGGTCAGAAAAGAGAAAGAAAGGAGCCTAGCACAAGTAAGTGGAAGTAATGCCAGACTCAGCTCGGGGCCCCGTGTTTGCCAAACACGTACTTACTAGATGTAAGTCCCCTGGGGAGTCAATCGCGGATTTGAAGAGGGCATTCGTGTTTATAGGAGGATATTATTAATAGCTGTCTATTTTGAAACAAATTGTTCACCGTGAACAATGTTTGAGAAATTGTAATATCAGAATTTAATCACAGAAATATAAATTTGTTTATTTATTTATTACAATACAGTTATGATGTTGGCATAATTGTTCAAACCTCGGATAACCTTACAAAAATTAAATACAACTTACTATTTCAATGTTTTTTTTTAAAATTAGGAACAATGATTAGTCTCTTAGTAAGTCAAAATTTGATTTTTCTAATTTCGGTTGATTTGTAAAACATAAATGAAAGGTAATGTATTTAGAGAATTGAATTTAGAAAAAATAATAAACTTTTCCTTTTACAAGATGCTAAATGTCAATTAAATGTGTGTCAAATACTATTATGCTGTACTATGAGGTCTTCATTTTATTTTAAAAAATACCAAGTAGTTAATGTCGTATAAGACTGAAACAGAATTATAAAACTATTTCAATTATCTTCACAGTTGGCGTTTATTTTCATGAAAAATATTACAAAAGAGTTAAGAAATATGCATCCAAAATTGATTATCGTAATGTTTGATTTAGCTTTAAAGATCTACTTCGTCTTGGTCGTCAACAGCTTCCACACTGAACTTTTACAAAGAATGCAAGGGAATAATATATTCGGTCTTCCATCCACACAAGATCCAATTCAAAATCCAAACGGCGACCAACAGGAATCGTAAGTCATTTTACTTAATTTTTTATATTGTTTCTATGGCTTCAGGTAAAACCTGATAAGGGTATTTTCTTTTTGTTTTTTCGACCGTTTAAAGTTACGAAAACATTTTCTTACAACTTTGATGTAAATTGCTATTATCATATTTCATAGCTAATATGAAGAATAATAAATTAAAGATCGTTAATCTCTTACTCATAGAATGATAAATTAAACGTCATTTGTATGTTGCTCATTGTTTTAATGTTATAAAGCTTTTTCGACTGAAAACAGCCATCGTCAGTAACGTACACTGAATACACTCACATGAAAATGACAATAATTGAAACATAAAAGCATAACATAAGTATACAATAATTGAACTGTAAAAAGTATTGAAATAAAGAAAAGAACAATGAAGAATGAATAAAAGAAAACAAATACAGAGTGAGCAAACCGACAAAATTACATACCTGATTATTGAGGAAAAACTTTTGACAAGTGGGCAGTGTGCGCCGAACGTAGGTCATTATTTGGAAAGTGATGGAGGGTAGGCGAGGTAGGGGGGGGGGGCTGTCGGAGTTTTCCAGGAACTAGCGGCAGAAGACGGAAAGAATTTCTCAGAGTTTTAACTGTTGGGAGTAGGGTGCAGTGCCCTGGAGAGTTGGGAGGTGAGAGGGAAAGAATTTGAAGGCTAGTTTCATGAGAGGGGAATGAAGTTCAGGGATTTGTTCATTTAACAGGGAAATGATGTTGTTTTTTAGAATACTACGGATATGTAAAATTTCTAATTTGATCCGGGGCCAAAATCTATATCCTCCTTCTAAAATATAAAAATCCTTCTCAATGTTGAATGTGTGCAACATACAAACGACGTTTAATTTATCATTCTTTGATAATGTTGCTAACGCTTCGCAATTACCAAGTAATCTTGATCATAGTTTTATTGCTACTATAAGGATTTTTCGGTTGCATAGCAGGTTAAACAGCTGTACAGTAGTAAAACTATGAGCAACAGATTAACAACCTTTAATTTTTCCATTCTTTGATAATAATGCCAGCACTTCACAACTACCAAGTATAAGATGAAGAACTATATTTCTTACATAATCATAAATTAATGATGTTTTTTACCACGAAAACTGAAGAAAAAAATTTGTCTGGCTTTCTTAAATTTATTGACTTTTGATTATTTTACTCTATTTATCTAAATTCTTTCGTTTGTAGCTTGCTTTCTTTACAAAATTTTTATTGGAGTTAATTCATTCTTAATGTATTACATGCGCGTTGACTGAAGTCATTGTCAAGTATTTACGAAACTTAGAAATATTCACCAAAGTAGTTCTTATTAATTAACAATTCATTCTACCGATTCTTTTATATTGGATGAGGACAATTATTTTGTAATATTAACAATTGATAACAAATTTAGTTTGTCGTTTGACTCTTTCTTTGTCAAGGGTCGCATTGTCCTCAGTCACGAGATGCGGCTGCCATTTCCTTTAGAACAGTATTTTCCTAGTTTTTTTTTGTGAATAATTCTTAAAAATGCCCTGTAAGATACGAAAATCCCAACATAATTGCGTCCCTATTTCCATTTGCTATATTTCAGTTGATTTTTTTCGCTATATTACGCCATTGCCACTTCATAGACAATGGTTCAAACTTTCATTTAAAACACTTTTTGGGGGTACTTAAGTCAAGTCGCACTGACGGACATAATACCTTAACGTATACCTAAGTGGTTATTACTGGGTTTTTTAATAATTTCTTCGTAAATTACTTTATTCCAGAAAAATGAACAGTTTTTAATTTTTTAGGCTAAAGCGACTAAATTTAAGCAAAAGCATTTTTAACAAATTATCTCGATTTTTGTCAAAACGTGTAGTTACCTGGTTATTACTTGAAGCCACAAGATGACAAATTGTTCATGAGACTACGATCTTCCTATTAGTCTTTTGTCAATAAAGCAAATGTTTCGTCTTAAACATGTTTCTTGAATATGTGTTATTTTACGTAGTTTTATGAATTTCAGTGCATATTTTAAATACCAGTTTATTTGCTGGATTTTAATACAAAATAGTCATTAAATTACATTTATGTATAGTGCGTATGCATTTATGTATGACTCATGTCTTCATTTCTAGGGCATTTCTTGGCGCCTAAAACGTGAATTCTACAATGCTGTCCTTCTCAAGATTAGATGTAACCACATCGCTACGGCGCAGATGCAATTAAAATGTCACCACTTCGCAAACTCAGTTGGTTAGCGTACATGCAGCAGAAGCTGCGCTCATGAGTGTTGGATGTCCTCCTGTTTTTATATCAAATATTCGTATAACTAAAATAGCACTTCTTTAATCCAGAGAGCTAAGGATGTAAGGCATGCCGGATTAGGAATTTTTCCGGACTATGGAGGTTTTCTCTTAAACGGGGTTTAACAATGAACGAACGAGAATTATTTTCATATTTATCCCTAAATTTTATAACTCATTTAATTGAAACAAAAAAACTTAATGATACATACATTTTAAAAACGAATAACGGTCACAATTTCGGCAAAGGTCATGGGCGTGGCTTGAAAATTAATTAAAAAACAGTGAATTTTTATAACTCACAACTTCCTAGTACCTTCTCGAGTAGGGGTGTTTGCATTGTCAACGGCCAAATGAAAATTGCGATGGACCGGAACTCGAACCCGGGACCTCGTGCAAGACTTGCAATATATGTCCTGCAGAAGAACCCAGGTTCGAGACTCGGTCCGTTGCAATTTTCTCCAGACCGTTGACGATGCAAGTGATTTTTTTATATTAACGGTCCTTACTGAATATGTCTGATTTTAGAATGCCGTAACAAAGTAACTAATTTTTTTGAATTCCTATTATTCACTGGTTGTATTTAGTTAACGACTTCGTTGTAGAGTCATAAGTGTTGGTTTCGTATGTGTTGAGTGACAAATGCATTTTAAAACTCATCTTAAGATTGATATATTGTAATGAATGTAATAATTGTTATTTTGTTTTAGTGTCAGTCAAAGGTGGAATAAATTTTATGCAAGTACAAGCGGAATCATAATTTTAAACATATGTACCAGTTATATACACAACTACAGTGAGCAAACTGAAATGCAACGATATGTTAAAATTCGAAAGATATCTAATTTCATTGCTTAGACATTTTCGATTAATTTCAACTATTGTTCTTGTTTCAGCCGTAGTAATTTGTCACTAGTGATATTCCTTTAATTTCTAGGTCAGTTTTCTTGATTAGCATCTGCTTTGTCATGAATTGCTTATGAATTGTCAACCACGGACAAATTTTTACATTATAATTCGTAAATCATATTACTTATTCATTCCTTGTTAATCCTCGTTTGGACGAGATTCACTTTTATTGTATTGCACTGGAGTAGTTATTTTTCTCCTTCTTCAAAATTCCTTCCTTTTCTTTTTATTATTTTCATTTATTGCGTCACTTACCCACCCACCAAAGTGCATATCCACTATTTAATGGTTTCCACTAAATACTTCACATTTCAATAAAATACTGATGAAAGAATTGAAATTTACTCATAAGCTCCTCATTCTCCAGATTAAATACTTTTTCGACAATGATAAGATGACAAGTAAATCAAATTTTTCAATTGCGGCAAGTCGTCTTTCCCGCCTCGCAAGCGGTCTCCAAGAAAAAAAGATTTTTCGGATAACAAGAAACTGTATTCCGTCAACTCAACATTAAATCTTGACGATAACACAGTCCTTACATTAATCACACATTAATCGAATCCGACGATGATAAGTCTTTCAGGTGATTCGGATCCCGGAAAAAACGATACTCGTTAGAAACTCGTCTAAAGACCCACGACAAAATGGAATCATTGAGAAATAAAACCCGTGAATAGGTAAATAATGCAAAGCGGTGACATTAGTTGAATTGAACAATGAGGATTTTGTCCCCGCTTCACTAACTTAATCGTGAGACATCGTCTTCGGTCAGGTGAAAATTGCGACAGACCAGGACTCGAACCCAGGACCTTCCACTTTGGCCACTGTTGTGTTTCCGCTGGTGACTCACAATATCCAGGTGGGCTTTGGGAGTCGAGGTAAGTGGTGCCAAAACAGGAGGTCCCAGATTCGAGTCCCGATACGTCGCAATTTACAACTCTTGTCTTCATGTCCGTGTCTTTGGCAAAGCAACGTAATGGCTCTGCGTATACTCTCTGTTCCGTCGTCCTCTTGTCTCCAATTTTCCCTGCGTGCCTGTTGAATAAAATCTTCCTGATTATTCCCTACTAATCCTCCAATTTTCTATATTTACCAACCCTTTTTCCTCTTCCATCATTTCATTAAACTTATCACCTACTTGTACTCAATCATCTTCCATTTTACCCAACATAATTAACCTCTCCTTCTTCGGTGGTCTTTGTCTTACAATGTCCGCATACATGCCTTCTTTTTCAATTTCCTTTTCTGTATATCCTGGCCTGTGCCCCTTTCCTATCCGTTTCTCTGTTTCGTTTGTGTACCCTTCTACGTCGTGCAGTATGTCTGTGTAACGCTCATGTACCACTTGTCCGAGTTCGGTTCCCTTTTCCAGAATATTCTGTTGAAGTAGGTTCCGTCTTTCATCTATTACTCCCAGTATTTGTTCTTCTATCTTCCTCAACTCCTAACAGTCCGTTATGTGGATATTTGTCGAATTCGATTTTTCTTTCAATACTATTTCCTCAACATTCCCTTTAAAGTTGTTTATGTTCTTCACGCTACATAACCTCGCTTTTTCAGAACTCCTTTACCTCGACCCTGATTCGCTGTTGGATATTTCCCGAATCTCTTCCACCTTCTAATATCTCTAAAAGCGAATCATAGATTTTCCTCTCCTCTCGTGCTTGAATTTTCCCTTTACTCATTCCACTTTGCTTCACCCTTTGCGTTCGTGAATCACGCTCATCATCATCCTTCGTAGTACTATGCTCACACGCGCTGCTACTGCCACGCAAAGCTGTAGTCCCTCATATTTTCTCTTCTTGTTTATCCACTTTATCGATTTCTTTCCCACTGTTCTACACTCTCTCTGGTTTGTGTCAAGCGTTGAAATATAATGCTATTCTGAAACTTTTATATTGGTTTAACATTTGTTATTACAATAAGAACATATATTGCTTATATATGTCGTGGAATAAAAATGACAACTGATTTCGTGGTTCATTTTAATTGGCAAGGAATAGGAACTCTATGACACTCATAGTTTCCGCGTCATAGTATAGGAGTTGTTATGTCTCCTTGTAGAAATACCTGAGCACACTGATAGAGTGCGCCATGTGAAGGAAATATCGAATAGCCTCGGTGACTATCTTGAGAGATGGAAGTACGATAGCCAACGGAGGAGACCGAGGGTAGAGGAGGACAACGGCGGATAGAGAGAGCATCTTTGGTGGTGACGCAAGCAAGGCAGGGCAGGGACAGGCGAGGAAAAGTGGAATCTTCATGATTAAGAAGCATGATAGAGAAGCACTGGACGTGCTCGAGGCCGGCACAACACACCTATCGGTTGTTTATTTCTTTGTCGACCTGATGAACTGTCAATCATTAGTCTCGTTTATATCAACGTGTGCATATTAATTCGCCCGGATATTCATTACGTCAGTATCATCATACCGGAACCAAGAGACGAGAGCTGTTTCTCCGAGGTCGTTCCGGGTTAAATGGCCATTACATCTCCTCCGCATATTAATTTTCAAGAATATGTTCGTACTCTGTCTCCGGCATCAAACCTTGAACCCAAAACTGGATTCTTCAATAACTTGCTTTTCTTTTGTTTTCTTCTGTTACGGTCGCACTTAGACAGTGGAAAACTTTCATTTATTTCGCTGCCGCAACTATGGCTTCGACTGCAGTCAGAAACATCTTGGGCAGCGGAAAGGCGATTCGCCATTTCCGCTGGCCGCCTCCGCCCTAGGGGCGTGAGATCAGCAATGTCAGCATCAAGCCCTAGTGGCGTGAGCTTTTGATCAACCAATAAACAACCATAAAAGTGTCGTCATAAACATGATATCATAAGAACTTGATGGAATTGGTACCCCCCTCCAGGGGACAAAATTCAAACAACAAAGATCTCTGGCAACGAGCAAGGGGGGGGGGATCTACGGAACGGAGTGTCGGCCTGCCTCGACACTCCGCAAGACGTGTCTTCAGCACGGGTTGTGTAAGAAATTACTTTATCTCCGAGTCCATCAGACGCGGGGGTAGCACTATTTTTCCTTTCTGGTTTTGTAATATTTAGGGAACCATACATGCTGTTTGTTTGGACAATTCTTTATATTAATAAACTGTTTGTTATTCATTATACTCAGTATAATTCAGATACGAGACCGATGTATTCATGATTCCATTCAATGTATATCTTAGTAAAATAGATTACAGCTGTAATCAATGATGATGATGATGAATTAGAATAAAGAGTATTAGATTTGGATCCTGATTTGAACTCACGTCCTAGCCGATTCTACATCTCAGAATATATGGTTGATACCCATATTGCCTAGCGAGTAATGCCTCTGAGTAGATATTAAAATAATTCATTAGATCGAACCTATAAATGGATCGATAACAGGACTAAATCAAAGGGGGGCGTGTCACTTCCACATTGTAATTAATTTTTGAAAATTTCACAATTTTTTTCCGTATGTTTCTTTTAAGGCTCTATCTACTGAGAAAAAAAATCAGTTTTCAGCTTCACTATAGTCCCAACCATATTGGAGTTATGATCACTTTTCTCAAAACGCACGTTTTCCTCCCACGTGCCTAAGCTCTTAGCGCTTAGTCACACCCAATTCTTGAGAGTGCTGACAGTTAGGCCATTAAACGCACCCTCTGAGTGGCATTCTAATCTCCTGGGCAGTTACATTAGGGACAAAATTTTTATTTTCCGCGTATATAGATAGTTGTACGATATGCCCACCGTCAGCGCTGTTATGCAGTATCGATAAGGTATTACCAGTGTACTATGGAGTGAAACATACACTACATACAATGGATTCCTCTTAAGCCATACGCGAGAATCTATACATAGTGAGGCATTCTACATCGTGGGGCCGAGGAATCACCAACTTTTCGAAGTTGTTCTTTCAAGCCACTGCTTGCAAACTAGCTCTATCAAAAACTGCAAATATATTGTACAAAATGTTTTTTTTTACCTTCGAGCCATGTTTGATGTATTTCCGTCTAGTAGTTTATATGTAATGAGTAAAATTCATTGGTTTATTCTATTTCTCATTTACATTTTTCATTGTTTTTTTTTTTACTTTCTTTTCTCAGATATGGGTTTTCAGGCTAAAATTTTCACACCATAAATGAACATTATCCTACTTTCAGATTATTTAAACTTCAAAATACTTTCATACATTTTACCAAACAAAATATCTGTACACGAAACATCCTTACGTATTTCTTGTAGTTTTACCTCAATCACAATCAAAATTCATCATTACTTTCTTTATATCCCATTTTGGTATATATATAATTCTGAGGTGCAACAGAAACTACATTAACCCTGATTTTTCGTCATTTCTAAACACGTAACTATATTGTGCGACGGATGTGAACGAACATGTATATAAATATTCATCTCCCTTTGAAGAGACAACCTTAGAAGAGACGCACCAATTCCGAATACAATGCAGACGTCAACGTGGATGAACGGAGCGCACCAGCTCGGGACGTGTAAACTACAGACGTCGAACTGATGATGACAGAGACGCATTCGCTATCAGAGACCGACGGACACGAGACTCGTTCCTACTCACGATGAACGAGTCTCGTGTATATACATCCTGTGAGAAGGTAATGAACAATACTAATGTGATACGTATATCGTAATACGTATTCTAATGTAATCCTAAACAATGTTAATTTAAATGACTGTGCAGCATATCGTAAACATTCTATGTCGTAAACCAAACGGAATTACAAATGCTCGTATTTATCTAATAAAAGAAATGGTTGAACATTTGTGGAAATTGACCTAATATTAAACTAAATTTTTGTATTCTACCTTAGTATGCAGTTCAATAGTTATATAAGCTATTTTCTACAATATTTGCCTCATTAACAGAGACAAGACTGTAACATTTGTAAAATTACAATCATTGACACGGAATATTTTTGTTTAAAATATTGATTAATACTTTCCATAAATTATGTTCGGCCCATCTCTGAACTGTAAATGATATACCAGCTGTGACTTTTAAGAGTTTGATCCCTAACTTTTGTTGAAAGGACACTACCCGAAGTAAGCTTTTCTTCGGGTTGTAGCAGCCTTTGTATGGTTGCCGCGGCATGCCGTCTTCAATAGGTGAAGCTACTCTAAGGTTACCCCCCCCCCCTACAAACAAAAGAAAACACTGCGCTATCGCTCCATTGGTTACATCTCATTACTACTCTTTCGTCGTGAGGACTGTAGATTCAAATTAATACAAAAAATTAATAAAAAGATGCATAATAAAATATCAAAACAATTAGTTTTTTCAAAAATCTTTTTCTGATATTATTACACTGAAGATCAAGAAACACAACAGTCTAATAGGGAAAATGTTATAGGAACCACAGGCTTTTCTGTTACATAAACCTATTCCTTCTAAAAGCACTTGAGCTGTATACTTCCATTGGAAAGAGAAAAATTGTTTTTCTTCTTTCTTCGTCATTTAATACATGTAACAGGTTCCACAGTCAAGATGAGAATGGTGAGGGCTCGGTGGTGTTATGTTCACTGTCTGCATAGGAAGCCCTTGAACATCGCAACTCGGTAAGGTACAACGGAAGGTCTTGTCCAGAAGACGCTTCGCTGAAACCAGATCACCACGAGACTTTCTCTCTCTTTCTTCTGTTTTCTCTTTGCTTTTTATTTAGTTCGGAAGGAATATATCTCTCATGACGAGGTGAGTATAAAGAATTGATATTTGTGTGTGTTTTGACATTCTACCGAATTACTGAAAAATAAACACTGCTACTACGCTTTAAAAATATACTAATTTAATACTTTGATAATTGTTTAAATATATTCTATCTCCTTTAGTAAGATAACATAGAAAAATATCTTTATTTTCCACTATCCGAGAACATCTGAAAATATTTCTTATATGGCTTCAAGGGTACTAAATACGCATTAGCCTTAAACTTGTCAGTAATAAAATACAGTGTTCCAAAATCCAGGCATAAAATTGGAGAGAATAAATAGGAAACAGAATCACGTGGCAAAACAGTTCGGAAATGTCACCAAGAGATAACATGATACCAAGACATGTTCTTACTCTGTCTGTAAAGTAAACACACCATATCACTACATAGCAGTGGAGTGTATCTCTTATCCTGTCCAAACTGCGAAGCTGTATTCATTGGGGAGAGAGGAAGACGTTTTGACAAAACGATAAAGGAACACATTTCATCCTTCAAAAATTCACATCAACACCTCACATTTCACCACTCATCTCATTCAAGAAAATCACGCTTTTGATATTGACTCAACTATAAAAATTAGGAATAGGGATGTCTGAGACGTAATAAAATTGAAAACAAACTTCCTTGGGTCCCAAATCTGTTGTATTGTGTGTCTGACAAGGTTTGGGTATATATTTCTTTACCTCAGGTGTGCAATAACGATGGCAGACAATCAAGTCGGGGGTGGGGGGAGGGGAAATCTATCTTCGGAAAAATATTTTTGCGTACGTTGCCAACATTGTTAGAGATAGGTGATGACAATGATTGGCAATATTGTTCGTCTTAAAGAGTTCTACAAAGAAGTCCGAGACAGCACATGATCATGATTAACCTAAAATATCGAAAAGGCTTGAAAAATAGACGTGTTAAAATTCTTCAACTTAAAAGTAATTTCAGTAGGTAAAAATAAATTCTCATCAAATTAAATGTGTTATTTTGTGCATTTAAGAAAAATAAAAAGTATAATGGTGAAATTTGGGCGAATATTTTGGATTTTACAAATGGCCGCCATGGCAAGTAAGGCCAATTTCCTGCGTGGGCGATAAACACGAGCGACAGCGCGCTACAACTTCAAGCGACAAGATTCAAACACATTTGTAGTTATCCTGCGTGAGCGACAGCGTCACTAGCGTTACAAGCGCGACATTCGACGACGCTTGAACTTCAAACTTGAGTTCGAAGCATTCGACCGGTGCGACACCCGGCGTAAGGTGCTTCTCGTGGAGCGAACATTTAATTATTTTCAAAAATAATATTACAACCAAACATATTAATGTTGAATGACTTACTATTAACGGTATTCCATCATCAAAAATCAGTGCAGTGATTTTAGATTTGCTATTTTCGCCTCTTCTAAAATTAGAAAAAAAGCGACACACATGTGAAACCGAGACAGGTTGCTAGAAAGTATACTATGAAACAATAAAAAATAAGGCGTTTGGAAGAGAGGAACTATTTATTTTCAACTTCTTTGCTAATACATTTATACCTTAATTATTTTTGTTCTTAAAAACATACTTTTTTTAATTTTTCAACTCAGTTTGATTTTTGGTCGAAGCATCCTTGGGTCCCACATCTATCGCATTAGTTGTATCATGTTCTTGACTTTCAACCACCGTAGAAGGGCGAGAAGAACTTCTTCCTCTCCAACCTCTCTCCTGAGCTTTCGCTGAAGACTTGTTTACGGCAATCATTTCATCGTAATCTCGATATTCCGACAACCGCCTAGGTTTTTTAGAATTTTCGCCATTTTTGGATTCAGTAGAGTTTCTTCTCGAATTCCTTTTTTCGAGCTCCTTCCGCTCTTTTTCAGCCTGCTTACTCGCTCGACGTTCTTGCTTCGTTTTGGCCTTTCCAATGCACTCTTCTTCCTCCCGATGCTCGGAGAGTCGTTTTTCTTTCAATAAGGAGAGTCTTTTCAATTTCGACTCCCTTCGTTCTCTCAGCATTTCTAAAATTTCTTCGGAATCTCGATAATCAGATAAACGCCGACTGCTTTTTCGTGAAGGTTTTCTTTCTGGTTCTTGTATTGTTTCTTTTGATTTCGTTTCTATAGCTCCACCCGGTTCTCTTTTTGTGTCTTCCGCTGGCTTCGTTTCAGTTCTGTTCTCTATTTCGTTCCATGTTGTAGCAAGAAGAGAGTCCCTCGGAGCGGTCGACGTGTTCTCAGGTCTAACCAGACGAGGAGGCGTATTCTGCGCCGCGGCTGATCTTTTCTGTTTTTTCTCACCTCCTTGAGTTTCTCTATCAAGGTCTGAGATCAACCGTTCTTTGGGGTAAACCAGGTATCCGTCGTCAATACTCTTGCTCGGAATTTCTGCCATTTTTTTCTTTTTGTATTGGCTCGATATACGGAATTCGAGAATCGGTTGAAGGAAGGTCACGTTATTGTTTAAACCATCATTTTTCTATATCTATCCGACCCCATTTTGGAGGAATGAAGAAGCAGGAAGAATAAATTCCTCTTCATTAATTTCTTTTTACTCTGTTACGTGCCTCTAACGGAATTCTTCTTAACATCTTGCTTTGGTGTAAATGTTTGGAGCGAGGAATAAACCTTCTCCACTACATTTTTTTATGAAAACATCTTCTCATTTCTGTAAATAAAACTCTAATTAGAAAAGATCAGTAAATATTACAATGTCTAAGATAACTGGTACTTACAAGAATAGTATTGAATGTTTGATGTTAAAATTTCTCTAAATTAACCATGTAAATCCACTTCTCTTGCACTCTTCATTCTATCGTCTTCCAAGACAATCATATTTTATTACTCTGTCGGGATTAAAATTAATTATTTTAAGAAGTGAATTAATGTACTCTGAGATATAACATGATTATAATTCAATATCATAGCACGTTCTAGGATAATAAATGTACTCACCTGATATGGTCTCGACCCTCCAGAAATTTTAATAGTAACACTTAACAAAGAAAACTCGTCGAAAATAGCACACTGTTGAATTTTGAAAAGTAATGAGGTTAAAGACCACTATAGAAATTGTAAACAAAGATATCAGCGCGCACAGGAAATGCCGTCTTGATTATTACTCTGCGAAGTATCCCGACACACTATTGTTTGAAATAATTGCTCCATGAGTTTTAATTACAACTAACTGATTTTATCGGTTTTGCTCGGGTCATGAGTGAGAGTAGATTTATTAATTTTGTAAACATACTTATTTTCCTAAAGAATATTTGTGTAGCAATCGATTGAAATTATCCTTGAATTACGAAAACCGTTCGTAAATGTCTTATTGCGTTGTAAAAGCATAGAACGCCATTGAAAGGGTGTATTGAAAGGGTTCACGAAAAAAAACGTGAATTTCCAAATTTGCAAATATGCTGGGCAAAAAATCAAAGAAGCTTACAGTCCCTTCTAGACGTTTTCACCCAATATTGGAGGTCGCTCTTGCCACAAACATTGAGACATAATGCGTCTAATAAGTGAATTAACCCTCTTAGTAGTTTTTTTCACTTATGATAAAATTTGCGAAGCAATTTCATAGACTTTGACCTTGCCTATATTTTAGATTGAATGGTTCTGCTTTATATGGAATAATCCTGAAGTCTTACCCTTTGAGCTTTCACGACATATTAATTGGAGATTTAATTCTCCCTCTTCTTAGTTTCTTACTTCCTACTGCAAAGTTGAACTACAGCCTACTACACCACGCCGCACGTAACCATAACTACATATCCACAATCTAAAATAAATTAATTCTTCAGATTTCTAAATAATCTTTGCAAATTGGTCCCTTGCTTGCTTCCGGAGAGTACATTGGTTCTCCTCATCAGGTGTCACAGAGTAGCGCTACTGAGAAATGAGTCGGGTTTCATTTCATAAACATCGGGTGCGAGTGCCGTACACTGCTTCAACGTAAATCCTTCCACAGAACAGTGAAATATCCGGTTTTAGATTGCGCAATATGGGTATGAAAATTCATCTCCACTGGGTAGGGAATGGTTCATACTATCATTTGAAAAGCCTAGTCCTCAGACGGATATAATACCTTAAAAGCTGTTAAATTCCAAATTAATTATTCCTCAAATATAGGACGCACTGAATAATCTTTAGTTTTTTAGTTGACGTCCTGGGTCTAAAACGTTTCAGCAGACAGCGCCTCACTCTCACATTTTGTTCCAATATTGAAAAAGAGTAAATTAATGTTGCTCGATCAAACGAAACGGAAGAGACATGCCTTCCAAATGCCTATTTAGTACATTTAAGGGTTGATAAGAAATATTTCCTAATGTATCTGAATCCTGAGAAATTCAGGACATGTATTTCTGTCGCAAGAAATATTTTTTCATAGTTAAAATACTTAAAATATTTTAAGGAATAATAAAAAAGATTATAATTAAAAATAATTAATTTATTATTATTTAAATTAGGTTCAAAAAGAGAAAAAAGAAAAGAGAGGGGCTTGCAGAGATCTGGTTTCAACAAAATGTCTTCTACGCGAATTGAGGACAAGGGCATCCGTTGTGCCTTACTATGTTGGCGAAGTTCAAAGGCTTCCTATACAGACAGTGAACATAACACCACGACGCAGTGTCTTCCTTCTTCTCGTCTTGACTGTAGGGCGTATTGCACACACTGAATGACGAAAGACAACAAAATTACCACTTTCCAATGGATATACACAGGTGAACTAAGATTCTTATAAGAGTGGGAAATCACAGGTCACCTTAACAAACACAAAGTTCACGGGGACAGCATGGAGTTTCTTTTTATCATTTACTCGATTTATAGTGGTACCCATGAACTATTCAAGTGTTACACAACGTTGTTACTGCGCCCATTGGAATTTATTGCAATGGACCAATCACGCAGCCATGGGCCAAGGTGTCGGTGAACCCGTCTAACAGACCCATATACTTACCCGACCTACCCCTCCTTTCACCCTTCCCTACCCTCTCCAAGTAGATACGTTAACAATAGCAAGCTACAATCCCGTCCTTTCTGTTCCAGCCATGTAGGTTGCCTGACACTAACGTTAAATTTCCCGTTCGTCTAGTATGAATACAAATCAATAGATGGTACCACTGGCAGAGTTAAATTCATTGCTGTCATATCTCGAATATGGATTCACATATTTTCATTCTAAAAACGGATGTGTTCTCATTAAATGTACAGAATTTGAAACAATTGGAAATTAATTTTTTCTTAACGCCTTGCTACATTTAATGAACTTTTTTCTTGAAATTAAATGTTTCTTCAAAAACCCTCTTATAGCGCCCACACGGATATCAAAAGACACAAAACTTCGATCGGTATTTCTGTTTGTGAAATAGTAACACCGTATAATGAATTCGAGTGCGGGCGCTGGGCTGAAAGTCAGTCCGCCGCGTTTGTCTTCTGTCGGGTGGGCGAGCAGTGAGGTAGACACAGCGTCACGCGTCGAAAAAAAAAAAAACTTCTATTTATTCCTCGGTTGTCTCCTTTACTTATCGAGGAGAAAATTCAGACTGCGAGAGGATACTGTGAGGGCCTCTATACAAGGGATAAAGAATAGGACAAACACATAGGAATATCTTAAACTGTGATGTACTTCCTAAGGGAGTCGCCTCATGTGCGTAGTGTAGTATATGCGACCACCTCAATGGTCTGTGGGTCTCACAATGTGAATGTTAATGGTAGACTGGGTCGGGAGGTAAACGGGGTGGCGCAGTTGATTAGCGCATGAGTGCATTAGGCTCAATTCCCGAGTTCGAATCTCGGTCCCGTCTCCCATTTTCATTCAACATAACATAGAATAGAACAATATCCTGTTAGGTTTGGATGTTTTCAATTTTTTAAACTTTTTGCTAGCACAGCACATTGATGCAAATGAATTAGGTCATTTAATATCATCAGATTCAATGTACATGACACAGACAATTTATTTAGGATAGTTTCCTCACTCCTTTGTCATTTCATACCCCATTCCTTTGTCACTTCATATCTCACTTTTGTGTACACACGTTGGCTCAGACGAAAACATGAAGGGGTGTGATCCATCAACAAAAACTTGTTACACAAACAATGTCTTGTGTACACTAATTAACAAAAGAAATATATATTAGAAATTGTATCTAATGTAATCTGTAATATAAGGAATATTTTGAAAGAATATGATGAAAGAAAATTTGGAGCAGATTAACCGTCTCGCGCTGGGATGACCGGCCTTCAATTTGGTAGTGGGTGTGTAGCGTAATGGTGCTGTTGTCTGTCAGAAAGAATAATATTGTAAAATTCATGACATATCTGGTTTCTTACAGATTCTGGGGGAAGGCGAAGGTTAATGGTTTGTTGTAAGAAATAGTATGAGTTTTGCTTTCCTATCGTGTACATTTAAACTTTTCCTCACAAACTGTATACAAAACCAAATATTTTAAAGCATATTACAGTATTTGTGACGTCTTAAAAAAATCTCGCCCGCTAGAGAAGTTTCTTTTTGGGTGGTGTAGTGAGCGATGAATTTATGTTCTGTTTTTCCTCATCTGAAAAGGTGTTCAGAGCGGCGGTTGACGCCAACTGACCGGCAGCCAAGAGAGATTTTTCCGGGTCGAAGGGGTATTTTGAGACATCATACGTTTTCGCAGCGCTGTGTATAACCGCCGCTGGTTGCCGAGCCGAAAGAGTTGGCGCGGGGGTGAAAGAGGAGGAAAATAAATGCTGTTCTGAGAACATTTGTCATTTAAGGCAAAGGGTCTGCTAATCCGTCGTACACCTTCCGTATTTCCCCACCGACCACCGAGGTACGACGAAGGGTAATGCACATCCAACGGGCGGTGAAACCGTCTTCGTGGAAAGTGCGACCATCCCACCCCATTAGCAAACCCAGCCGTAGTTTGCAGAACGTCTAGTAGCTGCCGGGCGAGAGCGGGAGTCATGTTACGCGGTTTATAACGGTATCGCCGTGGCAACGGAGGTGGCGACTGAAGCACATGCGGCAAACACGGGGGTGTCAATCTGCTCCCGGACCAAACAGGTGGTGAGAGGGTGTCGCAGACGTCACCACCCATTAAGGAGGGGAATTGAATCACCTGAGGGCGTGGTGGTGTCCGGCAAGTGATAAAAACGGAAGTACTGCCGCCCTCGGGAGATTTTTTTTTGAACGATTCCGTTGAGACGCGGACGCTATGTCGGAGTGCGTAGGGAGTTCAGAGTCCGCTGATGAACGGGGGAGTTCGCTGTGCTGTTTCACGAAGTAGTTGGTAGTCATTATAGACTAGACTTTTGAAACACTTCAAAGTAACCGTATTCTGAATGATTTATTGGGGGCGAAGTCTGACGCTTTCCAATTTGAATATATTGTATATATTTTCATGAATTAAATTATGTATATTATATACATTGTTATTTGGTCTAATTTTCTGGAAGGAAAGTTAGTGGTGGCAGCGGAGAAAAATAGGGCTGCTGCCACCACTAACTTTCCTTAGAAAAATAGTTGTGTGGCGTGGAAGGCGCAGTAGCGACTACGTCACATATTGTTAATTTATGACGAACAGTTTAATAATTTACAGTGCATAAAACGAGAAAAAACGTTTCAAAGTGATGGGATGAATTGTTTTCGAAGATGTGAAGAATAACTGACGTTCACAGTAAAGAAGGGCGTGTAACAACTGAGGAGGAGATAGAAACGGAGAGAGTTCATTGAGTGATAAAATAAAATATCTCTTAGGTATTGATACCCCCCAACGTGAGTAATACTGTTAAAAATATTATAAATTATCGACCAGCTAAAAAAGGATTGTTTTTATTTACAGCTATTCTTAATTTAATAGTTGTATACGTGTCTGCTAAAATAATTTTGCAAGTAGAACGATCCTCTATTGCAGACAATTATGGTTCACTCTGCTCACATAAACATGTCAGCAACACTTGTCAAGGATTTAAAATTCTAAAAGTTTTAGTCTTTTACCTGATGAAGTGTCGCACAAGAGACTAAACGTTGTGTTTCATGTATATGTTTTAAAAATTGTTTATTATGTTATTATTTTACCGAATTTACTGTTCCCTTTATCATTTGAGACCTACTTGGCTTGGGTAGAATATTAGCGTTAAATGTGATTATAATTGACGTATGATCAGAATTTAACTCTGGTATAGTGTGTTGAAATAGTTGTCCATTGAAGTTTTTTCAAAGCAGTAAGTCCAATATATCAGGATTGAATTTCTTGTTATATGGGTAAGTTATATTGGTGAGTTTGGAGAATGTGTTAATATATTATGTGACGTTAGTACTTTCAGTTGTTGTTTTTTTACCTGCTTTATTGGTTGATTTACAACCCCAGTTGCTGTGTTTTGCATTGAGATATCCATATACTAGCACAGGATTTTGTCCCGATAGATGCGGTAGTATATTATTTTCGTTAAATTGTTTGCTAGGGGGTCTGTAAGTACATTTGATAGTTATATTTGGTGCTTTTTTTATTTACAGTTATTCCTATAGCTTCTATTTGAGTATCGAAAAGTTTTGAATTTGATAATGTGATAATGAAGAGCGAATTATAATACCCCCACTCCACCCCCCCCCCGCAGAGGTTTANATAGCCTGCAATTTCGAACTTGTTCGAGACAATTAGGTGGGTTTCTGACACACGCGTTATATCAATGTTATAATATTTTATGAAGAGTGTGAATTCTTCTTTCTGTCTTACTAGACCATTTGCATTCCAGTTTAATAAAATTAAATTTGTTTTATTTGAAAACATTTCCGGCTATTAGGGGTAGGATTGCTTGAATAGTGGATTGTAATGTTGTTTGGATCTGAGGCATAATTGCTTTTATGACTTCTGTAATGATTTCTCTATCTAAACCTTCCTTGTTTAGTGACATTGCGCTTGAGTAATTTGACGTTTTGCCTTGACTAGCTACCTGAGCGTACGAGATATCATTGCGTTGAGGTGGCCTCGCCTGACGGTGGTCTGGTAGTGGAGGGAAATCAGTTCTGAAGTTAGGTGGTTTAGATCTAATGGGGTTACGGTTTTGTGTAATTAGAGAGGGAGGTATTCGGTTTAGTCTTAAAGCTGAACATTTCTTAAAATTAGCTGAGTGCATTCCTAGGCAATTTACACATCTTGGAGGTGTATCACTAGATTTGGAACATTTTGAGAAATTGTGATATTCTAAACTCTTATCACATCTGGGTACTCTATTACAATTGTTGTGGGAGTGCCCATAACGCTGGCAGTTTTTGCATTGAATGGGTTTTTTGGGCTTATTCTGGTGTTCCACTTTGACCACAGTGTAAATCACTTTTTCAAGTTTGAATAACTCTGTGATGTCTGCGTTATTTTCAGCATGTACAGCACATAATGGAATAGGAATCTTATTTTTATAAAACCTAGAAGTTTTAAATGCAGGGTAATTTAAGGATTTTAGTTCTGACGTAACCTCGTCTTCCTCATAGTCTGTTGGGATACCCCTTATTATAACTTCTCTAGATTTTTGTGTTAGGTCTTTAAAGGAATGTAACTCTACTACTCCATTGCCTTGCTAATTAGTTCACCTGCATTACACTGGTCTGAGGTTTGGGTCGAATTTGCATGTTGAAGATGATTTTCCTCTCCTGTAGGACCTCATGGAAGGCTACCTCAGTCGCCCCCGATTCGGGGCAGCTGTCTGTTTCACACCAGCAATCACTAGCAATTGCTATTCAATACTTGGGTTCCCGCACAAACGAATTTTAAAAAACACTTTAAGATTCTTCTAATAAATTCTCTCACTGTCGGACACTTAATAATAGTATATCACAAGTTGATTGAATGACTTGACCACTCATATAAAGCGTAGCAAGTTTCACGACTTCACGGGGAGAGGAAAATGGAGTTATCGCTTCTGCTGCTCGGAAAGAAGTATAAACGAGGGGTTTTCTTTGGCACAACTACGAAAAATAAGAATTGTAAATTATTTAAAGATTTTATTTACACAACTTTTGCGAGCTAAAAATACAGATAGCAAGGTAGTTTGAATTGGCCTTGAATTCACCTCGCTGCCCTTTCACTGCTTTGTTGTGCTGGAATCGCCTTTGAAAAAAGGCATGCAAAGCAAGTACACAACAATGGGATGGGAGGAAATTTGGCGAATTCGACTTGAGTCATGCTAGGATGGAAGAGGGACAAATATTACGAGCGCGCGTTTCCTCAGCCAATAGGGTTCGAGTTTCGAACTGATGACACAAGCACATTGCGAAGCACTGTTTATTGCGAAAATTGCTGCAGGAACTTGTCATTGCGCTAGGAATCTGTCTACCTCACGCGATAAAAAAGCGTAATTGGACATAGTAAGGTAAGATTTTTGAATGCATACTTCATGTTTAAGTGACTTATATCGTGCTGCTCGCGGGCAACCCCATAGGCTGGCCGATTGGGAATTGCGAGCGGGCAGTGACAAGGGGGGAGGGAGAGGGGTTTGATAGGGAGAAGGGTTGGAGGGGGGAGGGTTGGGGAATTAGGATTAGCCTGTTCCTAGAGAAACTCAGATTGCGCATAAGGTGTTTAATACTCACACAGGACTAGGCCAGAGACGCGGAGCAGAGAGAAAGCTGTGGTCGGCTGGCGGCATGCAGGGTTGGCTTCCGAGGTCTGGAGCCGGTGCTGACATCGTGGCTAGCGGTTGAGTCGGTGGTTCCCAGGTTCGAGTGGCGAAGTCGAGGGAGGGATGGGGCACCCTGGTGCGTCACATAAATGCAACTTCTACTAGCGGGTTGCCGTCGTCCTCTGGCCTCTATCTGCCCGTCGGTCTCTCTAACTGTCTCTCGATCTATTTCCATTCCTCGTCTTCTAGCTGTCTCCATTTATACTGTCTCACGGGCGCGTCATCATGCCCTACTAACCCAGCTCTCTCTCGGCATCGCATCGTCTGGCCCAGTTTAAGTGCTGACGGTTCAGCCACGCTGTTACCTTCACGACACTTATAACTTGAAAATTTGGTTATAATTTGTACCCACTACTAGAACTCCAGTGGATTCACAATTTCATGGGAGTGGTGGGTAATGGATATAAGGAATCATTTCTGCTTAATTTATTATATACCAAGTAGGAAAAATGGTGACAAAACACCTACCGCCCTGCCAGCGAACGTCAAGACGTTCGCTTTCTGAATACTTTCACTCCTCACAACGCAAACAAGATATATCCGGCTTCAAGCTATTCTTATACTTCATATCCCGTTCTAAACTATTCCAAAGCCTCATATTGAAAAACATCTAAATAATAATAATCATCAACATCTTCTTCCGTTTCTGCTTTTGTACCTGGCCTTTCCTTGGTACGTCGGTGTCTTTTATTCCAGTACAGGGTCAACGTACTCCTGAAGCGTTTCTTTTCCAAAGCAACTTTCAGTGCGGTTTTACCCCTCTTGTTCTTTAACTTTCGATCCGCCCGATTCGATAACAGCCAACGCACTGTGTTGTGCCGACCCTCTTTCGCTGCCTTGTGCAACGCTGTGTCGCCTTCGCTATTGCTTGCATTCACATCTGCTCCGTGTTCTAGGAGGAGTGACAATGAATGATTATGTCCTTGTTTCGCTGCCAGATGCAACAACGAGTTTTGTTCTTCATCTGATACATTTGGACTCACTCCTTCTTCCAAAAGAAATCTGTAGAGAAATACACAAGAAAATTAAATTGGTCACTCTCCAGCAAAATAAACTAATATTTAAAAAAAACAACTGAATAATCCAATAATTTCTACTACAATTAACGTCCATTATATAATCAAAATAAATAAATAATTAAAGTCTCACGGCCTTATGATGCGTACTGACACTGGAATATGCTATCTAGCATTTACGATGCAATACTATAACATGTTTGTGTAGTTCCTGCTGTTTTGTAAACATATTTAGTATTTATATTTATGTTTAATTTCATATTCACTTGTTCTGTTCTTATGTTTCTTGTTATAATTTGCGACATCTGACGACGACTTCAACATAAAGTCGAATCTTTGTGTACTTTATATCACAAAATATATAGTATTTGTCCATCGCAAGGTCGTAATCCTTTAATTAATTATTTATTTTAATCCAATAATTTCTTTAGAATTTCTTCAAATTATCACACACGTTTTATTTTCATTATCTACGTTTCAAACTAATCTAAAAACCAATTTGAATGGCAACAGTGCGCATATAATAAGAAGAACAAAAAATCATGAGGAACAAAATATAAATCTCTATGTATAATCGGCGTTGTCCTGAGTGACTGACTGATTCATTCATCAAGACAAGGCGAAAACAATTAAAGATACAAAATTGAAATTTTTATAGAACGTTGTTTTTGCATAGTGTATGATATGGAACGGTTTTTAAAATTTTGATTTTAACCGAAACTCCCGTGCGAAACCGGGTAGGGTCGGCAAGTATTTTATACAATACAAGGTCTGTCTGGTAAGTAAGGTAAATGTATTTTTAGACAAATTTATCCAAGATAAAGGTACAAACTTTTAAAACTCTTAAAAACAGTCGCCTCCGGCATCTACACACTTCTTTCAGTGACTGTGCCATGCACGGTACGCGTCCTGGAAGGCGTCTTCGGGAACCTTGTTAAAGGCCTTCGTCACAGCGGTTTGGATTTTTCAATAGTCCCAAATCGTTTTTTTTTTCACGCGCTTTTGATCATGGGGAACAAAAAATGTCAGCCTGGGCAAGGTCCGGACTGTACGGGGACTACGGCGGTGTCGCATAGTTATTCTTGGTCAGGAACACCCGAACGTGCAGAGCAGTGTGGCTGGGAGCGTTGTCTTGGTGGAGCGTCCAGATGATATCCCTTCTCGTGCGGATGACAATTTTTCTCAATCTTTCCAGCACATCAGCGTAGTTTTCTGAAGGTTTCAAGTTTCCACCATCATCAGGACACTCAATCGACGATCCGTGTTCAACAAATTTTGCACACGGGCCACTTTTGGTTGACGAAGGACGTCCAGAGCGGAGTTCATCGGCTTCCTCTTCAAGGACGTCCTAAACATCTTCAACCACCTCAAAACTCGAGAATACGGAACAGCTGCGTCCCCGTAACCTTCCTCAATCATTGCGTAGGTGTCGGCAAGATTTTTGGCACAAAATTTGATTGCGTACTGTTGTTCGAGCGAGTCCTACATCGCGCGTTATGACACAGGCAGTAAACCGGAGAACACTAAGGCCGTGTCCTACGTGGGCGACAAACGCGAGCGACAACTTCATGCGACGAAAGTGTAGCGTCGCGTCGCCAAGATTGAGTGTCCTGCATGGTCGGCTCTTTAAGGAAGATGGCGCCACATCGCAAACAATACGTGATTATATATGTGACTAGACGGATTTATAGCGAAATGCGTGGTTCTAAGACAATGATGCCATGAAAACTCACAATACATTTATCAGAAAATAACATCTTAATTACATTGAATTTTAACATTTCTATTCGCAACTGTTTTTGCATCCCAAAAAGTTTTTGAATATACCTGTGTGTTGATCTGTACTTTTTATTTCCTTGAAAATGGTATTAACAATTACAGAACTAAGAAGGAACTAATTTGCAACACCAAAAAATTGGGTTTGTTGTGTTTCGAACTTGCACAATAGCCTCAGGCGAGATCACGACGAAATGTCAAGACCTACTCGATATTACTACATTTTATTGTTTACAAACGATATCTCTAGTATGATCAAGTAGATTGTGTGATATCAAGGAGAGTATATAGTCTCCTTGTGTGAAATGTAGCGTCTGACACTCGACAAAACTCAGCATGTTTGAAGTTCAAGCGCTAGTGGCGCTGTCGCTCACGTAGGACAGTCTCGTAACTGCAAGTGTGTTTGAAGCTGTCACTCTCGTTTGTCGCCCACACAGGACACGGCCTAAAATAATGATCCGGAAGCTCCGAGAGCTCGGAGCACACTGACCTTGGCAGCGTTGGATATCCTCACCTAACCCAACCAATTCAAACGCGCTACAACCAGAAGAAGCGCAGGAAAAAAAACATTTGCCTTACTTACCGGACAGACCTTGTATGATTCCACAGTCTATTATTAATCCCGTGGGGGAAATTGCATTAGGCAGAGGTTGTATACTGTATAGCTTGCCGAGAGGTCTCTAAGCGCAAGACTGACCTATTATAAATTAAGTATGACATAAATACGCGAAGGAACAGTGCTAATTTAGAAGCAGTAAGAAAGATTACAAGAGTATAAAACTGGTGTAGGTTTGTATAAATGAATAACTCTGGAACGCCGAGAGCAATACTAACCAAAATTGATGTATATGACCTAACATCTGCAAAATACTATGGTGTACGACATAAGTCCATAAATTCTGGGATCTCTGAGATGAATAGAGAGTCTTGCGATCTCATATAAGTTCAAGTTCAGCCTCCATAAGGGGAGGGGTTTAAGCACTCCTAAGGATAGAATGGGGTCGCTTCACTGATTGATAATGGGTCCAATATCAATTATACCTTCGTTTAGAATGAATAGAAGTGTCCGCGATATTACGGAGGTAAGTTACTTGATTTGCTACTTGACCCGTGTAGGATCTGTGCGGGAAATATTTGTTGTATAAAATTTAGGGCAGTTTTGTATGATGACGGGCAGAATGTCTAAAGGCAGCAATGAGTTAAAGAATCAAAATACGCGATACCAAAGAACAGTAGTACGTGCTGAAAAAAAAATGTCCCAGTAGACAAGTACTTCATTTTTTGTACGGATCGCGAACTCACTGTATGTTACAAATATACTGATATTACAATAATTTTAGTACTCGCTACAACAGCTATCAACTGGATTACAGAGTTTTGAAGATATTGAAAAGTTGGTAATGGATTTGTTGGGTAGGACTAGTTGCAATAGAACTGTATCAACCGATGATCTGTGAAAGGAATGAGTACATTGAAGTAAAAAACGTACAAACAAACTTACACCGAAGGATGGAAAATCATGTGGGATAAGAGCACAAAAGGTCCAGGAACATATGGATACATTCAAAATATAAAATACATTAGAACGGACAAGAATTTTTTAGCTGGTTAGGTACATCTTTTAACATATTACAGGGTATGGTAGTATGGAAGTTTTCGAAAATATCTAAAGAAAATAGGGAAAGAAATTAGAATGAGTATGATAGAGGAAAACGTGAAGATTCACCGAAACATCAGTTGTGGGATTACGAATTTTATGGACCAAGAAGGGCAGAACTTATTTTGAGGATGAAGGAAATCGATATTGTGAATAAATAGAACAACACAAAACTGCTAGAAAAAGAGGAAACGTTTTGATACTTTACAATGAAAAAATTTGAATGATAAGAGATGCAAGGCAGGCGTCAAGTGAAGAACAGGAATGTGTAAGAGGGAAACGATAACAAAAGGAAACTCAGAATGAATTAAGTTAAATTGGTGTGATGGGCGTATATTTGCATCAGATCGAATAAATTAATTAAATTAATAAAATAGTGAGAGCACAACCAAAGGGAGGTTGCAAAAATGTTTGTGGTGATACCTTGTAGCGAAAGAAGAACATTCCACACCCTTCAAATTTCCCTTCTACAAGAGAGAGACATTATACGAGTATCATACAAAACTGGGCGTTTACTACAAAATGGAGAAAATCCATCTACTTTATTCTCATGAAGATCGTAATTGCCAAAAGACAACGGGATAAAAACATAATTGGTATTTTTTCATAGATAATATACCAACTCATTTATTCAGTCAGCACTTAGAGATTAAAATTAACCAATTGGGTTGTATCTCGTATTTGAATCAATGAACTTACAAAAATAGTGTATGAAGTATATTTAAACATAAATTAGCATTATTTTCATCGTGAATTTACATTATGTATTATTGAAGATTTGAAGGGATACTTGCGTGAATTTAAAATATATTGACATCATTCAAACTGTATTACTCAAATGTATATTTTGAACCTCATAATTTATTATTATATCGAAAATAATAATAATAAATTTTATGTCGAAAAACAGTACAAACTGCGTAGGACCACGTGGAGGAAAATAAACTAATTTACTCTCCGGAAGCGAGCAAGCTAACATCCCATCAATTCTGATCAAGGGCCATAAGGCAGATGCGGATTCAAAAATTTCAGCAAAAATTCCTAGATAAGATAAAAAGTTAGCTGCGAGTTATAATACATATATAATGTCAATATGTTTGTAATTTAACGCAAATATGTTTGTAAATTCACATGTACAAGTAATTATCGAACTATAGATTATTCTGAGTATAGTGTTTAAAAACTCATAAGAATTGAAAAAACACTAAATTCACGATTTATTGTTACAATAAACACGCCCCTAGACAAAACCTAGAGAACCTGTATAAGAAATCCGCCTCCACCCGAAGGAAAAACGGAGAAAAACCCGGGACAGGATGGGGCTACAGAATTTATGTACACAACCGTGCCAAAGTTGAGTACACATAAAACTAAATTAATATGAGCCATAAGACAACACAACCATGCAAGAAAATAGTTTTTGAAATTGTTATAAGTTATTTAAAAAGTACTACAGCAATGGCGTGATAAAGTACAAGACGGATTTAACTTTTATTAAAATCAATAAATTCTTTTACANGCACTGGTGGAGGAGGTAGTTTTAAACCGCGGATTTGAAGAGATTCAATTTCATAATATCTTTTATATTCTTGGGCAGGGAATTATATAGAACGATTCCCGAATGGTATGGTCCCTTTTGGCAAAGAGTGGTTGACACTCTAGGGCGATGAATATTACTACTATTGCGAGTATTGTGTTCGTGAACGAGACTGTTTCGTATAAAGCAAGGGTGGCACTTCAGTAATTCGGTCTTAACAAACACGACCGTTTCATAAATATAAATGCAGGGAAGTGTTAAGATATTTAATTCCTTGAATAAAGGTTTACAAGAGTTTCGGGGGTGAGATTTACAAATTATCCGAACTATCCTCTTCTGAATTCTGAAAGTTTGAATACTCTGACCGGAATTACCCCAGAAAGTAATGCCGTAACGTAAATGGGAGTACGCATTTGCAAAATATACGCAACGGGAAATACGTGGACTAACTGCGTTAACTAAGTTTCGGAATGCGTAACACTATTTGTTTAATTGGGAATTAGGATTGTCAACGTGACAATTCCATTTGAGGTTGTCTTGAATATGGAGACCTAAGAATTTTGTATTCGTAACATTTTTAATTGTGTTCCGTTTAAATAAAGAGAAACCTGGGGTAAAGATTTTGTATTACTATTGTGAAATGACATAGACACTGTTTTGTCAGTGTTTACAATGAGACGATTTGCATGGAACCAAGTCGAAAGGTTAGACAAAACTTTTTGAGCNTGAGCAAAAAGAATCATTTTGCAATCTGATGTGGATGATGACATGTCGTTCACATACAAGAAAAAGAGTATAGGGCCGAGAATTGATCCTTGGGGTACTCCGCAAGTAAGTGGCTTTGTTTCTGAAAGACAACGCTGAAGTATTTTATTTTTAGTAAAGGATATTTTGACCTGTTGATATCTATCTAATATATTACTGATTTAGATAGCATTACTACATATAATTAAGAAACATGAAGTGATTTAAAAATAAGGTTTAAGTATGTCGTGGGTCTATACCCTCCATGTTTAAAACTTTTGCACATATATCAGTCAGTTGTAATAATGTACAGAAAATATTATACTTACTTTAATATAGCAGTATTGTCTGTTTTAACTACTTTGGTGATAAACGCATTAATCTCGTTACTAGCCTGAAAAATAAATTCATAATTATAAATTATACCGAAGAATGAAGTACATTATCGTCCGTTAAAATATTATTATGACACCCGTTACTGATTGTGCTGACCAGAACTCTCAGTACAGGCATATTCAAATACACGCTACTAGCGTCAACAGCACGGTACACTACTAACGACCACAGTGAATAACACTTGCCATCAACTACAAAACAGTTTTCAAGCTACTTTGCGACAAAAAGTTAAACAATTCTCCTAATTTTTTTCTTTTTCTGCGTATTAAAGTATTATGTCCGTGATGACTGCGGTCAAGTTACCAACTATTCACGAAACTTGGAAATATTGAACAACAGTAGTTCTAACTAAGTAATAAAACATACTACTGCATTTAACTATTGGACGAGAGCAATTAGTTTTTGATCTCAAAACTTGTTAATAAATTTATATTGTCGTTTGACTCTTTCTTTCACAAGGGTCACATGATGCGTCTGTCATTTTCGTAAAAAACAGTATTTTGTACAGTTTTCAGTGAATTATTCTTGGAAATCTCAATGTCATTGCGTTCCCATGTACATTTCTGTTTTAGTAGGGGTTTTTTCGCTATGTTAGGCCGATACTTTTGGCAGGATATCAAAGTACCTAAGCCCGCGAAAGTGTCTCTATCTAAGCCCATAGTAATTTAAAGTGAAATAATTCAAAATTTTGTGCCGTAGTGTTATGAAAATTCATCACCACTGGATAGGGAATGGTTCATACTGTAGAGAACCTTACACTCAGATTCTGCTATATATTGTCATATTCTGCTATCTACTGCTGCACAATCAGTACCTGTCACCCCATGTTATTTACATTCTTGAACACGTGCCATATGTGAACACTCGAAAAACATTCTGTTGTTTACATATCGAACTCCAAATATTGATGTATACGCGTACCGCCAAATATCGATGCAAGACCACACGAACGCTTGTTTACTCAAAGAACAACGAATAATTTACACGTTCCTAGCTAAGAAATGAAGTAATATTTCAACCATTGACAAGAAACATGAACTTCGCTGCTAAGAGATTTCGAGAACAGTGACAAAAGATTCTCCCGACAACATGGTGAAATAAATTGTTTATCACAACTAAAAGGGAGTCTTCGCCCAGCTCGCGTACGAGCCACCACGCTCACGTTCTTGCTTACAGTCTTGCTAAGAAATTAAGTCTACGGGGAACCATCGTTCGGGCAACACAACTCACGTGCACACGGCGAAGTCGACCGCATCGCAAGCTCCTACGACGAAGTGATTTTCCGTCCTGCGACTTAGTGCTTGATAGAACTCTGTTACTTCAAGAATCTGCTTCAATCCGAATTCGTGAGTTACAGCAAAAAACCTTTGAACTTTTAAGGAATTAGCTGACAATTATATTGACGTGACTTCCTGATATGGGTACTTTGTATTTTTCTTCGTTCTATATTACTTGTTTCAATTCTGCGAGCATTTTCAGTATTTCAGCTCTGTTGTTCATAACGAATAAAACTTGCCCTTTTTTTCCTGATATCTTTACATATTTATTTTGAATGGGAATTTTTCGGCATTGAGCCTGTGAAATAATGAAATCACAACCACACACAACCCCCTACAAAAATGCTATCATTTAAAACATTTTTGGAGTGTACTTAAGACTCGCCACTTTGACGGACATAACACCTTATGGCGGCTCCAGACATGTCATTTGGCGAATCCCGAGCGACTGGGTAGCTTGTTCTTTGCCGCGTCACCAATACCGGTGCTCGCTCTATCCGCAACATGTCGGACACAACAAAGGAAGCCGAGCAATGGGGAGCATTGGCGAGTGATGCTCAGAGTTCAAGGGTTCTTCTGATGCCTGACCAAACCTGTTTGTGCTCATTTTGCATATTGTTCCTTGTATTAATGATTACAAGCTCTTCTTTGTCTTCTTTCACTGAAGAGGTCCGGCGTGTGCCATCGACTTACTTCGGGTCAGGATCGTAAGGTTTCTGGCGGTGCTAGCCGGTTGTTGTCCAGATGGAAAGTAGGATAGATCGAGTGAATGGTGGAAGATAGAAGAAAAGAAGGGAGAAAGATTCAGAGATTGGGAGGAATGCGTTTTAATTAGATGTTGATGATAGTAATAGAACATATTGCGAGATGCATGGTAGAAGGCGTGATTAACATGGGATGATGCAAGGGATTAAAGACTTCATGATTGGTTTAATGTCGGTTGCTTGCCGAATCACCTCATTCGAAGTTAATGGTGGCGGATTGACAGATAGTCTTAGTGCAAGGTTTTCCGCTGTCAGAATCCTCGTCATTTTTGTTTGAAAGGCGGTGGACCAGGTCGCAATTGCGCCTCTCCATGGCTACGGTGTTAGAGTTCTCGCTCATCACCAAGTCATCCCGGGATCAATTCCCGTTGGGGCCAGAAAAAATTTGTACCTTTTCACATAATGTCCTAGTTCATATAGCTGTGACTGTTGAAAAGCGAACTCCATCCACCTCCTCGTAGAATGAATAACTCTAACTATTACTAAAAACTCCTAACCCCTCCACATGGGTCAATTTGTTGGTAAATCCATCTAAGCAGCCCACCTTCTAACAATAACCTACCTCCAAACTCCTACCTCCTATCGCTCCATGACGATAAGCTTCAATTTACAAATACTAGAATGACGTGGGATCGGATGCAAATCTTATCAATTCGTGATTCTCCGGATGACGAATGTCTGGAACAGCATTTAGTGGCTAGTATACTTATATACTTACCGTGTGCTTCATCATAACATGGGCACATTCCCAGTTCGCCATATCGCAGGCGATATCCAAGGCCGTGTCGCCTGCGGGGTTCCTGACGCTGACGTTTGCTCCTTTCGAAATCAGCAGTGTGAGAACTTCTGTTTGCCCCCGCCATGCCGCTAAATGGAGAGCAGTAGATCCATCGTTAATAGTAGTATTGACGTTCGCTCCATGCGAAAGAAGCAGCACCAGCTCCTCAATACGTCCCCATTTTGACACGTGAAGAAGAGCGGTGTAGCCATCTTCCCAAATTGTGTCCACGTTAGCACCATGCTCGAGGAGGATCCTATTTCAATGATTGGCCAATATTAGTACAATTATGGACTTGCGTAATCGGGGTTTGGACGAGTTTTGCTTCACGTCTCTCACGGCATGCACGCGCAAGTGTACCAGCTCAAATCTATATCAATTCACTGTGGCGCGCTCTATCAGAGTGTGCAGATTTGGATCCCGTATTGGAAACCGAAGACCCGTCCACGCAATGATCAACTTCGAGTGGCTTCACGGCATCGCCATTTCGCTGTACGACGAAATCTTTTAATTAAACCATTATGAATCCACGACATATGTGTATTAGTGCATAAGAGAAGATTTCGAGATGATAATAAGCAAAAGCGTGAATATGGAATTGAAACGTAGAACATTTGCTATGGGAGTGTAAGGTATATGGGCAAGAGTTGTAAAGGAGAAAATAGGATACTACAAAATGGACACAAGTGTAGAGTACTTAGTTACTGAGGAGAGATATTTAGCATTTAGAGAATTTGTGAGTGAAGTAGGAGAAATAAGTGATATTATTAACGGAAAACAAGATAAGAATACAGCAATGTGATACATAGTAAATCTAGCGCCTGCCTCCTTGCGGCAGGGTTGGAAATATACAGAAGTCAGGCTAAGTAGTGCAATACAAGGATAAGTAAAAAGAAAAGTATGAATCAAATATAACAAGGGCATTGCAATGACTCAGTAAATATAATCAAAGTCATGTAACATTTCTCAAAGAAAATATAAGAAAAAAGGAGCATAAACGGAAACACTCTGTATATTATGAACTTGTATATCCGGGACAAACCTCGTTTTAGTAGTTAAAACTACAATAACGCTGTGGCCTTCTTCAGGGCAATGTTAGAGTCGTACAGACGTAAGTCGGTGTCTTACTTAGCGACTTTGGCAAGATGGCCGAAACGTTGGTAGTTTTATCTACCAAGACGCGGTTTGTCCCGGATAAACAAGTTCATACTGACTCTGACAGCGGAAGTCTACGTCTATACTCTGTTTATTAGTTTATTGTATAGAAATAGCAGTAAATTACTTTATTGTCCTCAACGTGGTCATAAGAAGATTGTAACTGCTCTTAATTAATTTATTGTCAGTTTAACTGGCTTAATATAGAACGGCCTATACACAGTGAAGTCAACGCTTTTACTTTGCCATCGCAACAAGGGTAATGATAAGTGAACATTGTGTTATGTTGTCAGTACTTTCGCATTTCTTTCGACTTAAATCTATTGCCAACATTCGCCATCAATTCTATTCTCTTGTGGCGCTCTTCTTTCTGTATCGAGAGCGTGGAACGCATATTACCCTGTGTATGAGTTTTCTGGACTACTATCGTGTTGTCGTGAAGACGAAGTAGCTCCCGGCGGCGCGGGAACTGGGTCATGAGGCCAGGAGACAGTGTTGAGGCAGTATATGGCAGACGACTCTTTGACGCAGGAGTAGGCCGTGAGAAGAGACAGTGCACGCTTTCCGAGCATCCGGATCCCGACCCCCATGGAGCACGCCGGTGTTCCACCTCGTCTCTCCCAACTTTTCCTCGACTCAGTCGACCCCCGTAGGGAACACAGCGATGACTCCTGAACAGTACCTTTACTCCGGCCACTACTGCCGTGGGTTCAACCCTCGTCTCCGTCACCCTCTCTGCCTCGCTCAGCCAATTAGTTAAACAGGGACCCGAAAACGCGACAGTGTATTGTTTTATAGTACAAGTCTCTTTTGTGACTACTACTAATATTTATTCGGATATTACTTAATTTTGTTGAAGTTGGTAATTCGTGTTAGGCAGACATATTGCATTATTTTAGGTAAAGTTGCATGACTTTAAGTATACACAAGGTGACCGAATAAATGAAAAAAGAAACGTGTATTAGTATGTCTCCAGTTCTTTTTAAGCATGCTCCCACCGTACTGCCACCAACTCATTTCTCAAATATTTTCTTCCCTCTTTCTCATCTTTCATCGGCTACCCATTTTTTTTACTACTACCGAGGTTTCACTAGGAATTTCACTCGACAACAAAGTAATGAAGGGAGATACGTACCTGAAAATGTTCGTATTAGAGAAGTCTAACGCAGCCATAAGTGAGGGTCGAGTGCCAGTGTTTACGTCAGCTCCCCGTAATAACAATGCCTCCACACAGGACTCACATTGAGTGTTTATTGCGTACAACAATGGCGTCATTCCTCTTGCATCTTGCACGCTAGTTTCAATGGTCTTCAGAGAGGAAAAAGTTTCATTAGCAAATGGATTTCAAACCGAGCTTTCTCATTTGCCTGTATACAATACTTTTGTTATTGTATAAAATTGAATATCTTATATTGAATGATAATGAGAAACGGGAACGAGATTCGAACCCAGGACCGTCTGCTTAGCGTCCTAACACGCTTCCATTAATCTGTTACATCGCAGTGCACTTAACTACTATTTATTTTTAGTTGGGGCTTTAGAGCTCACCAACTTCTAAGTTGTTAGAGCCCTTTTAATAGCTATTTAAGAGATTATGTGTGTTTGTGAACCTCCAAACATGAAATATTTCTACCCACAACAACATTCCCTAAGGGAGTCTCAAATGAGGGCTGTGTCTCGAATAAGATCTCCTACGAGGTCTGTGGGTTACCGCAAGTTGAACGACAGTGCTGGACGAAGTCTGGGGGTTAACGGGGTAACGCAGTTGGTAGCATGTCAGCGGGGTAAGTTGGAGATCCTGGGATCCAATTCCGGTTCCGATTTTCATTATTGTCTAATCTAACAACAATGGAATGGAAAATGTTACCCTACCTAAAACCATTCTTTTCTTTTCCTTCTTAACCCCTGCTTCAAGCATTGTCAATATAGGGTATTTCAACATTTTCTACCTTCTGATCTCTTTGCTTATCTCATTTACATATATTCAAATACTAAACCATAAATTAATAAAAAAGGGTGGAAAAATTTAAGGAAAATAAAATACAAGTACATAACCTCCAGGGTCTGACAAGTTAACTCTCAATTATCCCTACTCAAAACTGAAACATCAGTTAACTCAAGGCTATTGAATATATGATGATAAAAATTTACGAATCACATCAGTCAATAAATAATTATTGTACGTCATTCTTAATATCAATTATAAATTACTTAAGATAAAACGAAAAATATGATGTAACAATGTATCAACGTTTTGCAAGTTTTATTAATATTGTTACAGCTTTAGCACTTGCCAGTGTATGATATTCATAATGTCGACAAATTAAGGATAGCTCAATTCATCTTAAGCCTCTACCACATTTTCAATTATATATTAATTTTAGGTTTTCTGGGGAAGGAAAAAAATCCATTTTTATGCGTAATATTCTACGCCCAAATTCGATTGTTGGAAGAAAAAATGCAAAAACTAGTTCGTAATTGTGAAATATCTTCCTTTAGAAATATTACATGTCTCTGATTTGTGATTCGTGATCGTATTTGATAGGATGGTCTGTTACTTTCTTCCTTAAAATAACTTAGCTTATTGCCTCCTCATGTTGTCCTAAGCAGTTTGTAACTGCTTGTTTGGTAATAAATAATAGAAAATCTTCACGAAAGATCTGATGACAAAACTATTGATGCGTTTCCTTCAAAGCTAGTTTTTACCGTTTTGAACGTTTCGTGGCTGAATATCATGTTTGTGTTTAGCTCGTAAGGCAAAAATTCGGCAAAATTTTTCCGTATCTCCATATCTTGACTCAGTGAAACAAATTGTTCCTCCAGATTTACGAATTAGGTTGTAGATGAGAATATGGTCGAAATTTCTTGGAACCACCGACGCCGAATTCTTATTTTAATAAAATTACTACTCACCTCTTCCTGTAAAAGTCGCTCCACCGCCTTGTGCTGATGCTTTTTCCATACATCTCCAAGAGCCAAATGCAAAGCAGTTTTCCCATCCGAGTCCATGGCGTTGATATTTTCCTTCTGACTCAAGAAGAGTTCCATCATGGTTTCGTTGCCTGTCTCTGCCGCCCAATGCAGCGCAATCCGTCCCTGTAACAAGTCGTGATCAACAAAGAAAAATTTTGGTTTGACATCTCGTTTCCATTTATTCTCTTACCCGATGGCTGATTACCCCACGTTGCCCGGGATTTTTCTTTTACACCAATCTTCTTTTACTCGGGAAGAAATGAAATCTATCTATATTGTATGATCAAAATACTTTTACTTCCTGGTTTTTTTAAATGCATGTACACAACCTAATTTTTCAAATTCATAATTATACGTAATTAATACAAATCTTGTCTGTGCACACTACACTATCTCGATCGGAGCCACGGCGGGTGTGAAAAAACATATTTTCAACCCAATACTTTCATAAGTTAAAAAGCAAATGTTTTTGGTTTAGCGGGCGACTCTGTTTGAACCACCATTTCCGGGGGACAGCTCAGGACCATTATCGTGGAACGATCCCTATACAATTAAAGTTCGCACAATGTTGTACGATAGAATGCATCCCGTTCTGCTCAAACAAGACGCCGCAAGTTCTACTCAAAGAATTTGCCTTGAATATTTTGAGCAAGTAGGTCGTGGATCACTTACCCAGAGACGGATCTAGACCCTAATCAAGGGGTGGGAATGAATCTGGGGAGCATTTTTTTTAAATCATGGTTTTACTGCACAAATTTAATAAATATTATCTATAAATAAAATACACCAACTCATCAAATAGATAATTAATAATTAACTATTAAATGGTGACAAAATTCATTAATTGTTTAAAGTGGCAAATACAATTTGAAGAATAAAGATTTTTTGACCAAATCAGAATTTTATGAAGATACAAATGAAATAATTATTGAAAATATATTTTTAATGCAGACCAATAAACAAACAACAAATATATACAAAAGTTATAGAATAAAATCTCAATCAAGAGATTTTTTAGGATCTATTTTTTAAAACAACCCTCCTGAAGAGGTCGTCTTCTTAATCCTAGTACCAAAAAATATAGTCTCTATTACTGAGATAACTAACAGTCCACAACGCACGTAGAGACTACAGAACGTATGGAATGAAGGAAAAACGGCATCCTGTAAATGAATAGAGATCCACTTGCTGTTTATAGATGGCATGAAGCATGTAGAAAAGTCAAATTTCGAACGTTTCGAGACCGTCCCATCCTCAGTGAAGCAGGTAAAATTCCCGTAAATAAAGATGTTGCCTACTGACTCTTCACAACGCGTTAATAACATTAGAGGCTAGTCGTGAGTTGTACTGTCAGCAAAACGATCGCGACGTATTGCTTGTACAAATATGAGAGAGTTTATCCTGCATGGAATTCGCCTAGTGTTGCGAGTCGCTTCAACCAGTGTATGTAATATTATATTACAAATTTGTATTACGTTTGCCTATAACATTGTCGTAAAGACATTTGAGCACCTAACATGACACCAGTTGTCGTGAAGTGTTTGGAGAACATTAACACGACTTGTTCTATCTTAGTGGCCTAGCAATAAGTAGGAGTGCGAGACTCAAGTAATTGAACAACCCAGTCATGGCAATTACTTTAATACCGTTGTTGAACTTACATATTGGCACGCAAGCAGCGGAGGCGGCAGTGGCAGGTAGGCAGCGAGGGTTGTAGAGGGACATCAAGCGCAGCATGGGAAGGATTCTTTAAGGGTGGGATCAAAACAGAGCCTCCTCCAGGTCCCTGGCTATAAAGTGTGCAAGGAATCTAGTAATCACAGTCGATCATCCTTCAGGCCCCTGGCTGTGGAAGAGGAAACGCTGTATGCCCGTCGGCCGTCGTCCAGCGATTTTCCCCTCTACTCCCGCTGCCTCTCATTATATAGCGTATTTCCGCTGACTTTACCCACTGCCGACGCCGCTGTCGTCTGCAGTTCGACGCGCTGTCCACTTTACGACATGTACAGTTAGTGGGCGAAATACCTGGTAACACTTTCACAAAGTATGCCTTTATCTGTTGAAAGTTCAGGTCCAATGGGGAAAGCTATAGCCTCTTTAGCCTCCTCTCCACACATCCGCCGCTGCACTTACCCATTGATCTTTGGTATCCGTCACCCCGTGACGCATGAGGATGTGTGCCACCTCCGTATGACTCGCCTCTTCGCCTTTGACTGCGACTTGAAGCGCTTCGCTTAAAATCACAGGTGACAAGGAATACTGCTGAAAGATCTGAAGAACCATTTTCTGGTAACCACTCTGCGCTGCTTGTTTCAAGGCAGTTATCAGCTTTTTATCTCCGAGTTCACTCTTCTGCTCGACTAATCCACCGGAACTCTACAAAGAAAGATGATTTGGTGTGAAAACGACCATTTATGATCTCAAACAAGGGTAACTTCTGAGCGAGATGACGAAGCGCGGAGGATCCAGTGCAAACTTTGTAATATGAAAATTAGTTACCCAAATATTAAATATCTGCGAGCATCAACAAGGATTTAATATTCATTTACATGTTATGAGTTGTACTCCCCATGGTTTGACGTCAAGACTAATTTTTTCTTCACTCTTTAACTACTTTTGGAAATTTTATGTTTTGAACATTTCTATCTGTGTATATCACTTTAAAAAGGGGAGGTTTAAATAGCACTCTTTTATTTACCCCTTGAATTAAGAAAAGCATAGTTTTAGGGAAAAAAGGAAGTCAAAAATTCATTCCTCAACACTTGGAAAATTCATTCCTCTACCGCTTGCGAGGATATTCCAATGAATTCTTAATTAACCTCCTACAACGGATGGGAGTACTTTATAATATACGCCAGTGAGTGATCAATTGAGAGACTTTGTAAAACGACTAGCAGACCCAAACTGGTTTCGCACGTGAGTTTTTGTTATGGCACCATTCACTTTCTTCGAAATTTAGAGTACGCAAAAATAACACGTTTACATAAACAAACCGCAATGATATCTTAATTAGATCCCAAGATAAAGAGATAAGAGTCAATCGATATTAAATGATCGAGAAAAAAATAGTGTCGCCGCATCCCGTCAAAAAAAAATTCATCCTTTGTGCGTTGCTTCTAGTATTATTGGAGAGTTGAAAAACATAATTTAAAAAAATTGGTTTAAAAATGTCTGGTTTAAAAATGATGGCTATTTTCATTCCTCCGCGTACCGTTTTTGGCCTTTGTAAGCGTTCAAGTAAGCTTTAATATCTCAAGATTGGTTTGGTCTAGCGCCTTAAAATGACTGACATTGTGTTTAGCACATTCTACGCTACAGTTTGAACATATATTTAATTTCTAAAGCTACCTGCGTCGTTGATTTCGCGTCTTGAATTAGAAGTTTGAAAATAAATAAATTTGTGTTTTCGAAAGCTATTTTCTAAAGGGATAAAGTTTCAGACTTTAGGAATTTAGGTACTGAGTATCAAATATAATAAATAATTTTTTAATAAAAATATGCTTGATAATTGTTTATAATTTTATTGACAAATTACTGGTGTGCTCACAATATACTCACGCTGTATCAGTGGTACTTATACTACAGTAGGGATATTTTAACAGAAAACATTCATGAATAAATTTATTTTGAAGTTACAGCAATTATTTTTATGCTATTAAATAACATAAACCTTGGGTATTTGAGTCAACAGTATCTCTGTCAGCAGATTCTTGTCTATAAAACCCAATAAGTTCTATAATAAATAATAACATGTATGAAAATGTTGTACTCACACTTTTAGTAGTGATAACAGCAAGATATAAAGTCTTGAATATTACCTTCCAAGTATGCGTAGTCATGACTGCAAAATTAGACGTTAAATTTTCGGTTGATAAAAAACATCCTTGATGTGGAATGATGAAATAATTTATAAAGAATAAGTTACGTTGGTTAGAAATAGCTTGGTTATTTAGAACATAAGACATCAGTAATTTAAACTTTAAAGTTGATTATTCGACCACATCTCATTAAAAAAGATTATAAATGATGTTGTGAGTCAGAGCATAAAATGTATACTTAATGTGTGTTATAATTTAAATTTTGGATTTCGCATTGAATGAAATATTTTTGCATTCTCATGAAAGTTATACTTGCTATCGAATAGGTGATACCACAAAGCGAACAGCGACAAAATCTTATATCTTGAATATATAATGGACGCTACTAGTAGAATTAGTACCACTATACGATTTTATGAGGTATGCAATTTTTTAAACAACATGATAATTTAATGTGGAAAAGGAAATTAAATTTACGTTTAATATCATGTTCAAATATAGAAATCTCTTAGATTGCGGTGAACCTCACCGCCAGGTAACAGATTAATCATGTTACGTCGAATGAAAATGGGAGACGGGACTGGGATTC
>NNCF01140518.1:11588-21965 GCA_002313205.1 Laupala kohalensis
GGGGGGGGGGGGGGGGGGGGGGCAAAAATGAGGGAGGCACATAACTTGAGGTGGGACAAAGAATAAAGGGGGACAAAAATGAGGCGTAGGACAAAAAATGAGAGGAATGAGGAAAAAATAAGATACCCTAGCCTTAATAGCATCGGGATCGAAAAGAACAAGAGGTGACCAAGGGAGGTCAGGAAAGAGATAGGAAAGAGGCTTACACAAGTAAGTGGAAGTAATGCCACTCAGCTCGGGTCCCCGTGTTCGCCAAACATGTACTTACTAGATGTAAGTCCCCTGGATATATAAGGCCACCCTTGCCACCCTTGCTTTATACGAAACAGTCTCGTTCACGAACACAATACTCACAATTGTAATAATATTCATCGCCCTAGAGTGTCAACCATCTTCGCCAAAAAGGACCTTATCATTCGGGAATCGTTCTATATAATTCCCTGCCCAAGAATATAAAAGATATTATAAAATAGAATATCTTCAAATCCACGGTTAAAAAATACCTCCTACACCAGTGCTTCTACACTGTAAAATAATATATTGATTTTAATAAAAGTTAAATCCGTCTTGTATTTTAGCACGCCATTGCTGTAGTACTTTCTAAATAACTTATAACAATTTCAAAAATTATTTTCTTGCATGATTGTGTTGTCTTATGGCTCATATTAATTTAGTTTTGTGTGTACTGAAGTTTGGCACGGTTGTGTACATAAATTCTGTAGTTTCATCCTAGCCCAGGTTTTTCTCCGGTTTTCCTTCGGGGTTTCCTTTGGTGTCAGATACCAGTTAAATAACACTTTTAAGTTTTCACATCATTGGTACTTAGAAAAAGTGATTTTACCATTTATCGTTTGATCTACTGTAAATTGCAAATGTGGATACTAATTATTACATGTTGACAAATTTGTCTGAATTTTGTTTGTTGAGACTACACAAATTATTTCATTTTGGAGTGAAATGTAATTTTACTGAAAACAACTTTTCCAAATCTTCCAAAGCAATTCTGATAACAATGGACTAATTTAACTTCCCATTGGGAATCCTTCCACTTGAATATTTTGTCAATTTGAAGTAAGAAGAATCTAATAGTAACTCCAAGGATTTTTCCATTTCAATTTTAAGTATTATACGATAAGTTTTAACTTTTTCCCATGATATGATACCACTTACAGACATGTCACTTGACAATGATGTAAGAAGAAAAATTACATGTACAAGAAATGATGCTCATAAAATTTCAACATGCAAGTTCCTATTTTTCTCACGAAAATTTAAACTATTTTTGATTCATAACACTCTCCTTCGCACGAACATGCTGCCTTCCACTCCATGGTCCGTCGTCCTTTCACCATTCCACTCACCCCCAAACTCTCCAGAACACTGCACCCTTCTCCCAAAAGTTAAAACCCTTAAAAATTCTTTCCGTCTTCTGCTGCCAGTTCCTGGAAAAATCTGACAGCTCCTTTCCCCCCGACAACCGTGAATCCATCCTTTACTTTTCATATAATGACTTCCGTTTCGCGCACTCCGTGCACTAGCCAAAACATTTTCCTCAATACTCAGGTTTGTAATTTTGTCTGTTTGCTCACTCTGTATTTGTTTTCTTTTATTCATTTTTGATTGCTCTTTTCTTTTCTTTATTTCAACAAAAAAAAATACACTTCTTTCGATACAGTTTTACTCAATTATAATATACTTTCATGTTATGTTTTTATTATTGTCACATTCATGCATTATTATATTTTTCAGTGTTTGTTACTGACAATGGCTGCTATGCAGCTAAAAAAGCTGTCTAACTATAAAACAATGGGCAACATAAAACATCTTTTAATTTATCATTCTTTGATAATATTGCTAACGCTCCACAATTACCAAGTAACTATTATAGTTACTGCATTATTTTCTTTTTAGTAAGTTTTAGTATGCAGGTTATTTTGTACCAGACCTGCATACAGGTATTTAAGTTACCTCTGTAGAGTTTTGCTTTGTAAAACTATCAGGTTTATAAAAAAGAAATTTAACCCTAACACAATATTGATAAGATGACACATAATTCCATATTAGATTGAAGTGGTTTGCAAGATTTAATCTATAAATGAAGACTTTGTGCTTCTGCTAAAGAGTCAAAAGGGAATTATTAGAATAAAACTTTCATTTGGCATCTCGTAGTACTTTATTAATATATTTGTCAAGAGCTTCTTTGATCGAATACCAGTCATTCACAGACACTAACAATGCCGCAGTATGGCAACCATAGCATGGTTTATGAAAATGTATGACCAATATTTGCTTGAAAGAACTTTTGCCAAATAAGGGAATTTGTTTATTTCAGACAGAAGAAAATATTTCTGTACCGGGAACATATCACATATTAATTACTATAAACTTAAATTGTTCTTGTAGTCAATAAGACAAATTATANTACATTCATAAGCATGGATGGTTCTATGTATCGTTATTTGAAAGACATTAAACTAAGAAACACATTCACAACAACCCTATCACATTTGGTTACGCAGTTTGACTCGTATATCTATTTTGCTACATTATTTAGGCAGTGCTGAAGAACAGGCAAGTACAGGAAATCCTACACAACATATCCAAGGTTGTTTAGGATATGTTGTGATGGATCAAGTTAATAAACTTCTGTTTGAATACAAAACATTCCATAATATCTCATCTTCTTATACATAGACCAAAATATCAATTTTTCTGCATGTAGAACTTATATGTATGTGTTCCTCGACTAATATGCAGAAAAGAAATCTGCAATTTATCGAAATACACAAAATATTCCTGTATTTGATGTTCCCAGTTGTACTCATAGACTCATTTTGAGAAGAGTGTTTTAAACAGCAAGGGCACCCTGCCATGTCCATGGCCATTTTATAAGAAATACATTTTCATAAATTTATTTTCATGGATTTCTTGATGTCTCCTTATCAATATATTAAAATAAAAAACAATTTAAAAACAAGCAAAAACTTTGACATATTTGTGTAATCTAAGCGAAGCATTTTTATTTCCTAGTTTCTTGTAGTTTAATCCATGCGTTCTTCCCTCTCTCCATTACTTGCAAACTTATTTATGGACAACAAATAAATGAAATCAAATTTTCGACTCTAAACATTTTCGTCTTTACATTTTACTTCACATCATTTATTACTACCGCAAGTTGATGACGTAGTCACTCTTTGGACAGGGACGCACAGACAACTTGACNTTAACTTTTTCCCATGATATGATACCACTTACAGACATGTCACTTGACAATGATGTAAGAAGAAAAATTACATGTACAAGAAATGATGCTCATAAAATTTCAACATGCAAGTTCCTATTTTTCTCACGAAAATTTAAACTATTTTTGATTCATAATTTTCTTTGTGTGAACCGTATGCTAAAATATTTGATAAAAATTTACAGAATTTATGGTGCCGAATACCCAGCTTAGAACGTATTAACCTGATTACGTCTGGTGAAACAAAAATGTCAACGAGCCGGGAATCAAACCCGGGACTCCTGCATTANAACCGTGAATCCATCCTTTACTTTTCATATAATGACTTCCGTTTCGCGCACTCCGTGCACTAGCCAAAACATTTTCCTCAATACTCAGGTTTGTAATTTTGTCTGTTTGCTCACTCTGTATTTGTTTTCTTTTATTCATTTTTGATTGCTCTTTTCTTTTCTTTATTTCAACAAAAAAAAATACACTTCTTTCGATACAGTTTTACTCAATTATAATATACTTTCATGTTATGTTTTTATTATTGTCACATTCATGCATTATTATATTTTTCAGTGTTTGTTACTGACAATGGCTGCTATGCAGCTAAAAAAGCTGTCTAACTATAAAACAATGGGCAACATAAAACATCTTTTAATTTATCATTCTTTGATAATATTGCTAACGCTCCACAATTACCAAGTAACTATTATAGTTACTGCATTATTTTCTTTTTAGTAAGTTTTAGTATGCAGGTTATTTTGTACCAGACCTGCATACAGGTATTTAAGTTACCTCTGTAGAGTTTTGCTTTGTAAAACTATCAGGTTTATAAAAAAGAAATTTAACCCTAACACAATATTGATAAGATGACACATAATTCCATATTAGATTGAAGTGGTTTGCAAGATTTAATCTATAAATGAAGACTTTGTGCTTCTGCTAAAGAGTCAAAAGGGAATTATTAGAATAAAACTTTCATTTGGCATCTCGTAGTACTTTATTAATATATTTGTCAAGAGCTTCTTTGATCGAATACCAGTCATTCACAGACACTAACAATGCCGCAGTATGGCAACCATAGCATGGTTTATGAAAATGTATGACCAATATTTGCTTGAAAGAACTTTTGCCAAATAAGGGAATTTGTTTATTTCAGACAGAAGAAAATATTTCTGTACCGGGAACATATCACATATTAATTACTATAAACTTAAATTGTTCTTGTAGTCAATAAGACAAATTATAATCTAAGTGTCGGCAACACATATGGTCTTCTATAGTATGTATAATTTAAAACCGGACTAGGGTGCAAAACACAAATAAATCAGTATTAAGTCCCAGTCAAATGCTTAGTTTCCAATCCTAGGAATCTCATTGACAATGGCAATATGAACACTACACTCATAAGACAAATCAAAGAAAACAATATAGTTCACAAATAAAAACGACCCAATATATTTATAATAAAAACCATAATATAATATAACTTATCTAAATTTTAAAAAAATACAACATTTCAATCATCCTCAGAAAAATTGACACAAATTGAGAGCCATGGGCTCACGCCCATTAGGTTTTAGTATGTTATTTTATTTATGTGTGTTAAGAGTAAATATAAGTTTGTTCTTAAAAAATTAGGTTATTTAAATTATTAATAATTATATATAAAGAAGGAAAATATACTAAAACAATATAGAATTGTATTCAATTAAATTTTTAAAAAATTGTAACATTTTTATAGTAAAAAAATGCATTAAAAATATATATATTTAGTTCTGGAGTTGTTAAGACTTATTGATCTACCTAAAGAACACAATGCAATTCAGGATGTCATAACACTCACACTATCATATTTGAACCTGTAGGGTTTTCAGTTCCAAATAGTATTACTTTTTTACTACTGAGGCGTCTTTTGTTGAGAAGATGCCTAAATATCTACTTTTAATCAAAAATTAGGTGAAATAATTTAAGAGTGAAAAACCAGCAATCTCTTTGAGGACAAGCAAAAATATCATTGACAACACTATTTTGTATTACATTTCAGTACGGAGTATTTGAGTTGATTTCAGTAGGTTCAATATTACACAGTAGGGAGGATATAAAATATAACAAAACAAATATTATATCTTAAGAATTTAACTCACACATCCTCTTATTCATATATATCAGTTAATATCTCTCATTAAGTCAAGTCACGATAAAAAGTGTATTAATATGTAAGTAATATTTAATGCAACTGCATACAAAAAAGGACTATAATATAAACTAATTGGAAAAGTTGATTTTTTATATTTTTTATTTTATTTTTAACCTTACCATTCTCGCAATAGAAACAACAGGGCTCCGATTGCAATTTTGGCTTTTCCACAGCATTTCCCAAATTATAAACGCACATCAATAATGTCCAATATAAATTTACTTAGCATTTTCTTTGTTCGTTAATAACAGGACATAACTTCTGAAGTATCAATCAAACTCGCACTATAAAAATACCTACTAAAAGAAGTAAATATTTGTAATATTATCATATAATTACAAGCAACAGTAAGTAGAACATGTAAAATACACAACACAAAACCTGAGTAGAGTAAAAAGTATTTCTGGAATTGTTGTGTAAACATTGCTTGATCAGTTGTGTCATTTGGAGTTTTTTCTTGTTATTTAAAGTTATTAAAATAAATATTAGTTTAACATATACATTTTTAAATCGACCATTTGTTTTCATTGAATTGTTTGTACAGGACGATTTGTTGCCCCATTGTTGTTTCTGATCATTTTACAAGTAGGTGGAATACCACAGATTATAGAAGGTACCTAATATAATCTGTGGCGGAATATATTATTATCGACTTGAAGTTTAGAAAAGAACCATTCATTTCTGAGAATTCTAGTTACAGGATGTATTATGATGTGAATTAGTGTCAGTATGTGAAATGGTTTTCATTAATTCAGCTTTGCCAGAAACTTATAATAGTTGAGAAGTGTAAAAGATTACCATTAATGTGTTACTGAATTTTTATTAACAGATTGTGGTGTGTGATTGATGTGTGGTAATGAGTGCAGAATATTATGTTGAAGTATTTTAAGGTTTTACTACTTATCTAATAAGGTATCAACTACCTTATTACAAATTATTTGATGTGACAACGTAGAGATGTTAATCCAATAATTACTTCAATTCAACCACATAGAATTCTTAAGTTGAAATGCATGAACTAAATGTAACTAATAATAGCAAGAGGATGTAATCTACCTAGGGTTACTTCAAGTAAAGGGAGTTTTTAAGAAACTAGTGGTGCAAGTGTTAATAATTAAAGATTGTATTCATGACTAAACCACTATGGAATGTATTACCACAAACCTCAGTAATATTCATTCACTGGACTCATTCAAAAAGAAAACTTAAACAATTATTACATCAGAATCTGTACTACAGTATTTGAGAATTTCTCAATGACAGTTTCTAATGTATAATGTACAATCTGTTTTGGGAAAATCATTAGAACAAAGTTGCAGGAGGTAAGCTACAATGCAGGAGATGAAAAATAGTTATATAAAATTACACTGCTTTGGTATATAGATTTTCACATAAATTAACAAAGTAAAAGTTATGTAATTAAGGAAAACTTAACTTAGATATCTATTAACATTAGCATAAATAATTATTAATATTGTGTAACATTTTATAATAATAGTATTTCTCGAAAAATAATTATTATGTATGTTAACGCAAACTTCTACTTTGGCTAAATGAAATTAACCTTGTTAAATATATTTAGTATTACTCTACTGTTGTTATTTCTGTGTGTATGGTTCATTCTTATTAAATTATTGTTTGCATTATGATTTGCCCTACATCATTGTAATAATCTATGTGGATCAATAAATTATTATTATTTTCTGACATGAATGGTGATGCAAGCTTGCTTTACAGTGTTTATACCAGTGGCATAACTATCCAAGTCGGAACCCCGGGCAAGATGTGTCTCAGGGCACCTTAGCCGTAGTTCCAGTTTTTTAATATAGTTAAACTATGATGTATGTTTTATGAATTTTGAAGTAAAATATATATCGCATAATAACTGTTTTAATTTAATTTCATTTTTAATTTAATTTCATTTTTAATTTAATTTCATTTTTAATTTAATTTCATTTTTAATTTCATTTCATTTTTAATTTCATTTCTAATTTCGTTTCTAATTTCGTTTCTAATTTCATTTTTAATTTCATTTCATTTTTATTTCATTTTTCATTTCATTTCGTTTAATAATACTTATATAATAATACTTACATTTCGAATTTCTTGGGCACGAAAACCTTTACAATTGTTAATAAGAAATGAAAAAAATTAATAAAAATAGAAATTTGGTTGAATTATTATGACAAGATTATATAAAATAATGTTTTTTAATCATCATAATTCTTTTGTTTGAATAATAACATATTTTTTAGAAAGAGGAAAAACCATAAAGGTGGCCACCTTATCACTTCCAGTGGGAGTCTCCGAGCAATGTCTGGGTGTACAGGATGCAAGTTACGCCACTGATTAATATTTTTCTTGTAATCTATATATGAACACCGAGCCTTATTATACAGTCAATAAACAACTTAGATTGACAATAAAAATTAAAAATTCATCATCTCTCTATTTCATTACAATATAAGATATTTGGGTTGACCTTAGTTCACAGATTCCACATTGCGAACTGATTCTGTTTTATGTCAACAATGAGCGGTTTATGATCTGTTATTCTCTAAACTAGTGTATGTGCTGTTGTTTGCAAACTAATAGACTTACAAAGAATATTATCAAAGAAAGGACATCTGACATTATTGTTCATTTTGATCACTGACAAGAAATAAGGTAAATATTGAAATTCTAGGAAAATGTTATAAAACTTTGCAGAATCTTATCTTCTATATTAGAAATATAAATGTATTAATTTAAAAATTTCCTCTACGTAGTGATATTTAATTTTCTAATTTTGTTTCTTTATTTATGAATACTTTAATGAGCAAGATGCTCTTAAAAAAAGTAAGTTGTAAAAGGAGCCAGATCACCTGGTATAAATTAGTGTATAATTCGTCATAAATGTTCAAAATAAATATTTTTCTCTTCTTAAAGAATGTTCCTTTTTCACAGTGGTGTACATAGTGGCTTTTTCAGCTAGAAGATCCATATTGTATCCACAACAGACAGTGTGAAGCGAGCTGTGTGGTTGAAAATTAATAATGTTTTAAAAAGAACTTGATGGCTTCAGCTGATTGGTTAATCCACATCCATTTTTAATAATGTATTATTCCTACTCTTGTACTTATTTACTTTATTATTTCACTAACATATGTAAAGTATACAAATAGCTGGCTGATTTTCAGTTTCAGTGATTGTTCCAAAATTAGTGACAGTTTTTTGATCCCATTTTAAGTTATATATGTATTTTACATAACAAATACTTAAACTTAATATTTGCACAAAAAAAAACTATGGCTAAATTAAAGTTATTTATTGTGTTATTCTTGTAAAAGACATATTCCCTATAACAAATTTAATTAATAAGTAATGTTATTCGTAAGTTATTTTTCGCTGTGTATATTTGTTAAGAAAATTATTTTTTTTAATTTTCAATGGATTTGTTGTTGCACATTAAAAACTGTTGCTGCCTAGATGCTAGCAAGAGTTTCTGAATAACAAACTGACCTAATTATGGATTATCTAGTCTCCAATCCCCACGGAAAATTTGTCTGTGGGCAGGGGAATCTGCAATTTGTGAGGGCTGGGAGAATCTTTCTTCTACCTTGAATGCGATGTTTCCCCTGGGAAAAGCCAAAGGACCTGGAATCATGGAAGACTACGTATTTGAATTAATGAAATTGTTTATGGGATATATATTCATGTTGTTTAGCATTCATGGCAACTGACTAAGTTGAAATATTTTTTGTACTTCTGACATGGAGGGACACCAAAACAAAGGTGTTCAGTTCAAAAAAATTGAAAATTTGTATTTTGTTTTCGAATTTTGCTAAATATCAAAGGATGGTTGCAAATGCAACGAATAAAATTGCAGCTTGCCAGTCCAGCCTTGCAGAGATGATGTTTACGTTAACCAAATATCATGATAAGATTGTTAAATCTTTAATTAAGGAATAAATATTTTATTTGTTTGATGAATAGAAAACTTTTGTTATCGCATCTACAGTATTAGTCATAAGAACTCAATTATCATCTATTAGATGTGGATACTGCATGGTCATGTCTGTTTTGAATTCTTTGTGCCAAAACTAAGATGATACTCAGAACGTGTTCCTGCGTATTTCAGACACCTCTGTATCTGTAGGATTGAAGAAACTCTTAGACTGTACATTTGAATGAATTTTGAAATTGAAGAGTACAACACACGCATTGATGATATTACCAGGCAAGTTGGGGGGATACATGTGTATACACTGATCTGAGCTACACCTCCATGTGGATTTCCAAGCAACCAAATGCCTTTTCTACAACATTGCAGGTGCGACACAATTTTTGCGTATATGCGTGTTATCTGGGATTATATGGCATGGCTCTAGATGATATCATACGAAACCTAAAAAACTTAAGAACAATGTTAAATATGTAATTATAGTATAGTCCCATTGCTTATTTCCAATTTATAATATTTTCTTTCTCCTGCAAAAAATTTATATTCCATCACTGTTTGGGCAGCAGAATTCCTCCACATATAGGCATCAGCTTTTGCTTTCACGTTCAGGAAATTCATATCTGGCCCAACAATCCGTGAAAAATATTTCAGTTTAACCAATATTTATTACATGAAGTAGGAGAGACTATGATATTACATATACTTTATTTATCATTATGCCAGCAACGTCTCTTAGGGACTAATTATGATCAAGAATCATTTTTTGTNATATGATCAAGAATCATTTTTTGTTACAGAAAGTGAAATTCACTGCCCAGGCATTCAAGAAACGCTTCCCATTGTGGTTCACATATGCATACTCACATGTGTTTGGGGCCAATATATTTAAAAAGGTGCAATCAATAGCCAAATTGATGTTTTTTTTTAGAAAGAAACACAATGCTAATTTTAATTATATCACATATACAAGTATCTCTACTATCTAAAACATCTAATAAATTTTTT
>NNCF01140531.1:0-13908 GCA_002313205.1 Laupala kohalensis
TGCGTATTGATACACCTGAACACAAGAAGCGCTTGCTCAATTGCAGGTGAGCATGATACAAAACATGCGGCTTCATTTCGAAACAATTGGTATTGGGATGTGAAATGAAAACGTTATGTATTCTTCATGTCTTCCTCTTTTCTGACTGACATGCATTAACCACATAAACAATTAACTAACTGCACAACTTAATCTGACCGCAGTGGTTAATTCTCCCCCTGAAATAATAGTGCTAAATCACTCTTTTGGCTATTTACGTCTATCGCGTTACGCGATTCTGAAATCTACAACCTTTCGCTAACATCTCACAATTATCATAATTCAATGCTATCTTAATTCCTTGCAAGGTGCTCCTTAACATCCCATCCACCTTACAAAGCCAATCTGTGTCTATCACGATCTTAATTATCTCCTCATTATTTTAAAGTTACTTCGTTTCTCTTGCACACATTCTTAGGTATTCTATTCATCATGCTCATTAGGCTAAGATAAAATTTGCGTCGTATACCTCAAACCAGTTTCCAGTACGTACTTGAAATATACCTACCACTTACAAGAAATTAATAATATAATAACATAAATATAATATAATAAAAATTAATATAATAATAAAAAAATTAAATTAATAACGTAAAATAGTTCAAATACTCCACATCAAAATATAATAACCATAAATTACTTTTCTATCCGATGCATGAGTATTTGAACTACTTTACTAGTGTATTTACGTTATTAATTCCCACTAATCCTTTGACATAATCTCTAATACATATTCCTTTTTTCTCTCGAATTGAAAAATTGCCATTGACTGACCTTCATAAATTATCAACTTTTCCATTTAATGATCAAAAATATTTCACGAGTCATAAATAAACATCTCGTAAAGTTCAACAATCTTTTAATTCTGCGGGTCAGAGAAACTCGCTTCACAAGCTACCAGTTGTATAAAAAATTAATTCAAATGTTGCTCTGTACAGACAAACTCCCACGGGGATTTAATTTTTGATATTTATTGGGACGTCCGTTTGGGTTCTTCGTAACATTGGATTATCTTGCTATATAAAGTTAATTACGTTCAACTTTTATAACAGGTTTGCAGGAAGGGTTAGTATTTAAATATCAACATGAAAAATAAAGAACTCATATTTGGTTTGGTTTGTGGTTAAAAATGAAGCGAATATGTGAATAAGTAAATATTTCATTTCCAAAACAAGTTAATCCAATCAATAAGTATGTGCAAGTCACAAATTTACTCTTCGGAAGCAATTAACCAACGACTGAGTAGAGATGGAGTTACGCAGATAATGTACACAAGTATACAGAGGTTGAATAGAAATTAGAAAAATTACTACCAATAAAAAAACATAATGGGCAAACATCAAAGAAATTTATTTTAAACTATTATTACAAGTACAATGATTATAAGTGATTTTAAGTTAACAATGAATTTAAAAATCGGTATATTTCCATTAACGTAGCTACTTACAGTTAACATGAACATTCATTGAATGTAGGATGGATAGAAAGAGGCCCAAACTTTGTATATCATGTTAGAAATTCGTTTGTATTTTCGCTCATTTAAATACTCAGTTCCTTGGTTCTTAAACAAAATGGAATAACCGTACATTCTGCGTTGAACAAGAATGTATACAGTACTACCAAATCACTCACCGCTCATCAATTTTCCCTTCTTGAAGTTAGTGACATCAAAATATTTTTTTGTATTATAAATTTCTAATCTTAATAAAAAGTTATCAGTATTTTATTCGTTAACAATAATATTAAACGTAATGGTTTGGGTTTTATGTTCATAAATATTAAAATGCTCAATATTTATTTTACATTATTTTACGAACACTATATTCATAATTTATTGTTAGAATAAGTCGTTAATCAACCAAAATAATTTTTTATATGCTTTCAAGTTCATATTTCTGTCTTTTCATTCCATGTAGTTTCTTACATAAGTGGTATAAATACGTGCACCGTTAGATCCGCAAGTAATGGTTTCATTTTAATGAAAGTTTAGTCTTGTAGGTAATATTTCAGTGTTTATCGCGTTATTGTGCATAGTTTTACTAACACCATTATTCGCATAATAGGTTCGTATTAATTAGCCGGATATCCTTGGACATACCATATTTTATAACTAGAAGAACAATGATTAACTTAAGATACTGCGAATTTACGAGGTACTTCTAAGGAGATGCGAAAGAATGTCGCCACCAAAAGACGTTGTAGATTCGCGAAGTAGATTATCATCGTTTGTGTTATATTAGGGGAAAGTATTAAGTTAGGGGAAAATAGTTACTATTAAAATAAATTGAGTTAAGGGAGTGTTTGTGATAGAGTAATTCGGAAATAGTTATGTATGTCCTCGAATACGGTTAAGGCCCTTAGAAGATCAAAGAAGAGAGGTCAAAATTCGACTATTATCATGTTTTACATATTCATTTGGTAGCCAGTTTGTATACGTATTGGTATGTACATGTGGGTGCTAATGTTAATGTGTGATCCTAATGTTTTTTTAAATTCCTTTTACTCATCGTACGACATATAGAGACCCGTGACTCGGTTAATTTTTTTAATGTTTCATAAAAGTTCCGTCTCAGATACTTATTCCCTCCATTCCTTCAACTAATCTATTGAAGGTTAGCAACAAATGTTTCAACTTCCACTCATCCTTTTGTGCCGTCCATGAATTACATTTTAAAAAAGACACAAAAAGCTATCTGTTATTTACAATACAATATTATAATACGTTTGTGTACTTTCTGCTCTTTTGTAAACATATTTTGTGTTTATATTTACGTTTAATATCATGTTTAATTGTTATGTTATGTTTCTTTTTATAGTTGATTACACCTGATGACTTCAACATTAAGTCAAAACGTTGTGTACGAAATATCACAAAACATGTAGTATTCGTCCGTCATGAGGTCGTAAGCCTTTATTTATCTATTCTGATTACACAATGAACATTAATTGTAGTAGAATCACAAAAGAAAACATTTTAACACGCCATTACGCACCTGTAACTGTACATCTTAACCCCCATCTCTTGAACATATAAAGTAGGACATAATTATGGGATTTGCAAGATTTTAGATGGACTGTATAATAATATTTCGTTAATGCTGATTTCAAAAATGGCATTTAAATTTCTCTATCACGTTAGAATATTTTTATAATCTTTAAAAAAATTGGAAATTTGTAAATCTTGGTTTTATTTCTAACGCTACCGGCAAGTTTATATTTTAGGAACTGATTATAAAATGCTTAATCGAAACAATTATTGTTGAAGAGTGAACCATCAGACGTCCTACCACAATAATATGTCACATAAAGAGATATGACAATTTTAAATACTGTATTTACGTTCATACGCACAAGAAATTTGTATACAATGTTTTATCTTGTTTTGTTTTTGGAAGAAATACTGTGTATTATATTTCACCATTTTACTCCATTATATCTTCAAGTATAAGACAACAAATTTTGTGATGAGCAAGTTGGATGGTTTTACCAACAGAAAAAATAAATGTGGATAGTCTTTATCAATACACTGAAATTTGAATATGATCGCAGATTATTACTGGTGTTTGAAAAAGAAATCCACTGATGTCTTACAAAAGAAGAAAGCTATGAGACGTCCATTTGAAGGACACCAAACGTCGTCCTAATGTATTTTGCTTACAACTAATTCATTCCTTTGTTTTAAATATTAATATTTTCAAAATTATTTTTTATTTGTTATTCAGTACTTTTCGCAGTGGATGTTATCGATATTCAAGAGATATAACCTTACAAATATAGTCACAAGAAAATCAGAAATTGAAGTAGATTATAAATTTTGTTTTTGTGATTGTAAAATAACATGACGTGACAAAGTAAAAAAAATGTTATTTTTGAGTTCAGCACAGCAATGTTATTCTAAAACACTTAATTTGATCAAAACAGAAGATACAAAGTTAAATTTTGTAGTCTATTGTTACGTAACATTAATCTACTTATCCTCCTTAATTAATATACTGCAGTATCAGCATGAAATATTTGTTACACGAGTAGTGAGTATTCACGTGTTGTACAACTGTAAGCCATCTTACACTTTCTTTTTTAAACTTGTTTTTATAAAGAATCTTGAAATATAAGGATTCTACTAGTAATTAAAAACTGTCTTAGACAAAGAATACACGTTAATTATTACGACTTTTAAATACTATAAAAAGTTCGAATTTTACAGTGAGTGCAAAATTTTGGTACTGATTTGCACGTCTCCTTTTTTTCAGAAAACGTTAACTAACCAAAATTAAAGTGCAAATGACATTAAAAGTGTTAAATAACTGATGCAATGAAAAGAAAATATGATAATCGTGATGATGAATGAAATATTTTCATGTAAAATTCATCGACAAAGTAATTTATTATTATATCTTATGTTCTTATCGAACGCTTATACTGAAGATAAGCGTCTGAGCTCTGTTCGGTGAGCTTCATCCGCATGACCTGCACTTTCACAAAGTTCCTCGAGATAGCAGCACTGGCCACTCCTCCCTTCCACGCACTGTGGCCGTAGCCACTGCCACCGCCGCCATCGCCTCGATAATCCTGCGGGCAAATAACTTCATTAGCGCAGCGGCGCCCAACATCTCCCCTCCCTCCACTTCCTCACGTGCGGTGGCGCCCTCACACTGCCCTGCAGTGCCCTCGCTGCTCAACAAAGCTCCACACTCGCCGCACTCAACTGGTCGCACAAAAGTCGTTGTATTTTGGTATTGTTCTTTCAGTTGTCATTCATGTATTGACTATTGTATTTAAAATATGAAAGAGGTGATTGAAGCCTGGCAGTTCAGGTGGGATAAAAACATCAAAGGAAGGGATGTGTGACAAACGTCCACGGCGACATAACCCCACACGACAAAATGTGTGTGAATACCCGACATCCCTTTACTTGGGTCGAGGAAAATACCCTCCGATGGGGCACTAACAGTCAGTCCCACCTTTCCATACCTGTCGGGGTCACTTTTATCCTTTCACATGTTCAAAGTCCTAGTACATATTGCCATAAAATTAACCAATAATCTTATATTATTAAGTGACGGCACATTTTTCTCGTATGAGATAAACGAATAAAACACAATTTGAATCACACTTCCACGACGATCTATCTTTCTTTAAGGTTGAGTTACCATTCAAAGCATAGACAAACACAGAAAAAATCAATTGGCTAATCCGTTATGTTTTGAAACGAACAAAATCAACCTTCTCAGTGCTACAGCGTTAAGTACCGAATCGAAACTTCACTACGCTCATGACGACGAAACACCCATCAATAGTGCATAATTGAAACTAATTATTGTAGGAGATTCTATTTCACACGTTAATTTTGCATGTAGAGAAAAAAATGCTTTACTTTGAATCCGCAAATACCACAATTCTTATCAGCACATGGCAATTTTAACGATTATCTGAAAAAATGAGGTTTATGATAGGATGCTAAGTGTATTGTCAGGAAGAAGATGAGAAAGTAAAACATGTTTTATGGGAATGTATTTTGTATGGAGAAGAAGTTCTCTATCAGATCTTAAGGATATTGGACATTTTAAGGAAATTAGATAGTACATCGGAATTTGTGACGAATAGAAAATGATATGGGAAATTCAAAATTTACGTTTCAGAAATAGCGGAGGTACATGACATTCTAATACAAGAGTATGGCAAGAGTTGTTAAAATGAACGATGAGGGAAAAGAAAAATATATGGAAGAATTTTAGAAAAGAAGAAAAGGGAAGAACAGTTAGCAGATTTTCGCTCGCCGCCACCGGAGAATGCTGATAAAGGCAATATTTGAAAGTATAAAAATGTGTATTTGAAGTCATTTATGTGATATATTATAATTATTAGTGTAAAATGAAAATTTTTATACGAACCTTGTAGTGACTGTCTGTGGACAAAGCGGTCCGTTACCATGGCTAATATAAACGAAAAAAAAAGAATATCTATAAAGAAGTTATTAGCTAACTATATTTTACTCTTTTTTATATGTAAGGTGCATGTAATAATTTTGCTTTACGGCGAAGAAGGACTAAATTTGGCACTGCCTTCGATTCTTTCGATAGGAATTGAAGGGATGGTCCCTTGCCTACTTCCGGAGAGTAAATTAGTTTATTGTGCTCCAAGCAATGGCAAACTACGTTTTTCTCAAAATATTTATTTATTTATAATGAGTACATTGTTGTCACGTAAACTCTTCAATTCCACACTTAAATTATGTCACAAAAAGTCAAGTATCGTAGAAGTTCCTGCCGAAAATTATCAATCGATTCTCGTGTGAAGGGTTACAGAGCGAGTTTGTCTTTACTATTTCATACGTTCATAGTACACAGAATTTTCGTTAATTTTTGTTGGAAATATCTGCTTCTCAAACAACGTTTCGGGAATTCCGTGTGTGTATTCGCCCGTCTATTTGTTTTTATGCAGCGATGCTAACTAAATGATTTTGAGATTATTTATTCTTGTTTCGAATTCTTTCTGTCAATGCACGTGGTATGGAAATTTTAGCTTGGTAATCTAGAGGGTAATTCACGTAAAATTCTAAATACTTGGAAAAAATAACAAATTCAATATAATTTTTCTCTCTTGAAATTTTTTGTAGAATAGAAAAATTTTCGGTCATGTGAAAATGACAACGTGGCGGGATCGAACCCGGGACCTCTGTTTTGTTCGCAACAGTGTTTACCACTACACCACCCGCTTGCCCTAGCCTAGCCCTAGCCTAGCCCTAGCCTGGCCTAATTTGTGACAGGTGCGCATCTCACTTAGGAAGTTTCTTGAAATTAATTCAAGAGTATACAAAATTGTTTTAACAAGAGAGAGAAAAGGTATATTTATTTCACTTAAGTTCATAATTACTTTGGAGGAAATAAACTGTAATTTTAAAGTGCAATTGCATAATTTTATTGATTAATTCTCAGATATTGCCATTCTCAACTATGTTGTATTAGATTTCTCTCGGAATTAGAAGAAGCTGCAAGAAATTTACATTGAAGGTTTTACACACAGTTCTAAGATGTGGCAAGGTGTATTATAACTTCTTTGAAAGGGTTCTAATGACCTTGATGTTGGCGAGCCCTATAACCCCAAGAAAACAATGGACTAATCAAAACAAAAAAATATATAACCAAATATATATAGCATATCTTCAAGAAGGGATTAAAAATAAATATTTTTAATCTCATAATTTTGTAATTAAATTTCTTTAAGTATAATGATTGCATACACATGTTTCAAAAAATATTTGTTTCGTTTAGCTTCATGCTTCCACAATAATAATAGCATACTAATTATAATCGACTACGTTAGAATTCTTAATCGTATTGTGAAAATAATGTATAATTCTGATTATTATAATTGTTATTAGCAAATTATTTAAGAATTTGCTGGTTTTCACTATTACATGATCACACTTTATAGTGTGCTTCATAGTTTTCATCGTAACCGCCAAACATCAGTTTTTGTCTTAAAAATCAATTTTCCTTCTTCAATTTATGTAAATATACTGATGAAATATTTCAAATCTTACACTTCACTAATGGTTACTGTTCGAACGAAACATTGGAAATAAATAAACTTTCTCGTCAAAAAAAGCAGTTGCACACTGCATATGACCTCATGGGAGATAATAAACTAAGATACTCTCCGGAAACAAGCAAGGGACCATCCCTTCAATTCGAATCAAGGGCTCAAGGGTAGTGGCGGATTTAATACTTTTAACATAAATTATTTTATAAATACGTACGTAAATTATTTACGTAAATAAATACGTAAATTATTTTATCTATTTATTATTCCAAAATGAATTGTAGATATTTTGTGCAGTAAAGCTTCGAAATTAATAGAACAAAAATATTAATGACATTCCCGCCCCTGGAAAATCGGCATCTACCCGAATTGAAGTATCCACCCTACAATATTGATCCCCGTTAGAGCTGTCTACCTCAGCGATCTGCGATCAACCGTGAGTTTTACCCTCGTCCATCGCGGTCACTTTTATCTTTGACACTGGAACAAAGCCCAGTTCAACTGCTAGTATCTTACAAAGAACCCTCACGCTTTCGACCACTTATCGACAGCTTGGAGAGAAAACGTTTTCCTTGTGCCAAATGCCTACCTCTTCGGCCTCATCCTTCCTTCAAATGTCTTTAAAGTAAGGATTTCTCCTCTGACAGACTTCTATTCCTAAGGAGAGTGGTGAAGTGCTAACTTTAACACCCGTTCCTCGAGAACCTCCCCCACTACAACTCCTTGCGGAATGAAAACAAGTGAATGTGTGTCTGCCTTCGGAGGCGGTGCTTAACTCCACACCGAGGTCTGGAGTCAACAGGCGCACCGCCGTAATGGGATAGAAAATTTACGGAACATCCTTTTTTCGGATACTACGTAAAGTTTAACTTTAAAACCGAATTCACTTAATACTTTTCCGAATAATTTATAGTTTTGATAATAGTGTCTGTTTGCTAAATAAGATGCAACACAATGCAAAATTTTCGGTATTCTGTTGTTTTTCAAACACGTAATTATTCATATTCCCATCTTAGGGATGAGCTGAAATAATAAATCCGTCACTGTCTTAGGGCTCTCGATATTGATCGAATGGTCCCTTGCCTGATTCTGGAGAGAAAATTAGTTTGTTCTCTGGTCGTAAACACTTTGGAAAAGATTCTGAGACAGTAAATTTCAAGTTTAGTTTTGTCATACCAAAATGAGTTTTATTTTGATTTCATAAGGCGTTTCGTTTTCTTCTTCAAGAGAGAGAGAGACAGAGATGATGTACAAGCTGAAGATAAAAGAGTTGTAGTACGAGTGCAAGAATTATATATTTATGCTCATGTTCAGTCCATTTTATAGATTTTTATAGTTATATTTTTTAATGTGACAGCTTGTATTCACTTTCTGTACAGTTCCAATATTTTTCATCATTTCTTATTATGAACGATTCTACGATGGAAACCACAAATCTTAACTAAAACCGCAAAACTTGTGAGAGGCGTTTTATTTAGCGACCACTCTTCAACGTCTGTAGATTTGTGTGGCGTTTTAAACTGCTGTCACTATATTTTTCACCCCCATCTTCATGCGTAGGATATTAAGTGAATTACTAAGCATTACGTTAAGTATAGAAGCGCGTAAGAAAAAAAGTTAGCTTTGAACATGCAGTACGTTGGCTTTATTTAGAAGTGGGGCAGCTATTGGTTAGTTATGTCTTGGCCATAAAATGATACATACGCGCACACCATTCTCAACTGCTCACCACTACGAATCCATGTACACATTACATTGTAAGAGCCATAAATTTCCAGATGCGACAAACGAAAGAACTGCAACGTCCACAATAATAATAGTCAATTAGACACAAGACCTAGAATAGTTTCTACGTACATGTGTGAAAATGATAATATCGTGTACAAAAATATGTCCGAGAATTTTATTCCTTGAATTCCTCGACAAAATGTCTTTCTATCTTTATCACTTCTATAAAAAATGCATTTAAACGAAGTTAATTTTTATATTTAAGCAGCTTTTATTCTAATTTTTCCCTTTTGGTAACACGGGGAAATTCCATTATCACAAGCTACTCCACAATCATTGCTAAATCACGGCACGGTATTTCTGTTCCAACAACTTTTTACATGTTAAAATAAGTCGTGTCTGTTCCAAAACGGTTACCAAGGTACATACAGTCTTCCGGTCGGTTTCCTAATGCCGCAACACGTTGCTATGTTCTTTCGCTCAATGAACATTTTTGCTTATGATAGTGAAAATTAGACACATTACGAAGAAATTATAGGAATTCCTTTACCCACCAAAATGTGAAGTTATGAATCTTGAATATGAAGCAAACAAATATATTTATGTTGCTGTTGTGATATAGATATGTTCATTAAGTTACTAAATATATAATGTAGACTTTTTTATGTTCATACTTCCTAAAATTATAAACGAATTTGAAATTAAATGCCAGTATATTCAAGTTATCATTACAATCAAGTCTTATTATTCTCTCTATAACCAAGATTTAACTTTTTATATAATAGAAAGAATAACTTCTTATACAGATTAAAATGTTAAGGATCTGCTTTCAACAGGTCATGAATACTTTAAATCAATATATTTATTGTTTCTACCCTAATAATCAAAATAGAGCCTTTTACACGATATATAAAACAAATTACTGATCACACGATTAAACCTCCTTTTAGTTTTTAGATTTCTTTCCTTTGTCGTTATGAAAGCATAAAAAGATTTTGATAAGATTTTAGCTCCTCATTAGGCAAAATACGCCAGAACAGACGTGGGTTACGTTCTTTTGTGTGCAGTGCTAAAAACAACGTTGAACGGTGGACGTACCTTGGGAACAAAAGAAGCTGTATCGTTTACTTCCAAAGAAAAGATGTTGAATATCATATTCCTCCTTCAACATGGCTTGGAAGCCACTGCCATAGAATGCAAAACATTTGAATAGGGTCATTAAAAAGGAAGTTTTATAAAATATATGTGAAAAAACCAAAGAGCAGATGCAAGCAAATCACAGAAATCTTTCTTCGTTTGTGCCAGTAACAAAATTATCGCATAAAGTAAAGGTGAGACAGCAATAATTTAGTCAAAGAAGATCTTTGTTTGATGTTCTCACACAAAATGTGTGTAATGTATAAATATTAATATGTTTTTGTAATAATGAATTGTCCCGCTACTCTTTTGCAACGCCTAGTATATCCCACACATTTGAAAATATGGTCCTGTAATATATTGCATTATACGTAGACGAGTTTCAAGCTTCATAGTGAATGATAGATCATAGAACTCTCACAACACTTCTCACTGAAATGAACGCACTACGTCACCCATGGTTCCTGGAAAATGGGTGCACCATTCCTTATAGTGATTTTTTTATTCATAAGTTAAGTCATTTATTGCCATTTTAAATAACATAAAGTAGGAAGAAAGGAACGAAGCCAGTCGATATTTAAGAATGAGTTAAAAATAAAAACATTTACTATGATTCCTCCAAGCAATGTATTTTACATTTGTTACATATAGTACAATCAAACCATATGTAGACTGTTTTTTTTTAAATTTTATGTAGGTAAAAATGCTAATAAATTGTTAAGCTTATAAATTCAAATTTAAAAATTCTTCTCAAGAAGTGGTATTAGTAGTTATGGGCAAGAAAGGTCATGCTTTTATGAACAGCAGTGAGGACTGAGGGAGCATGAAGCTTCAAACACCGTTTAGTGGTTTTCATGCCATAGGGTTCCTCTTAAGAACTTCATGAGTCCAGAACAGCATAGCAAAAAAAAACATTCAAATTCGGAGTTATAAAGGCAGTAATTATAAACTCTGTCTGAACTTAGTAGTTCTGATAGAAAGGATACAAACTTATTTAAATTATATTTAACTTACAAACTAATAGTGACTTCACGAATATGCTACACACAAAAATTAAGAGCTACCAGCTAATTGACCCGATTTTTCTCTCATTAACAGAATAGTTGAGATATTGTAACTGATTCAGTAACATTTTTTTCTAAAATTGTATTTTTAAGAAAATTTATTTTATTTTTGTTATTATTATTATTATGCATTCTTGTCATTTCACATTATTATTATTATTATTATTATTATTTTCTTTTTCACATTCTAACAGAATGGCTTATTGTAATGTACAGCACTACTTTTATAACAAATAGAAACTTTCTAAGTGTGTGACACGTATTCAACAAAACGGATTTTTGTATCATTGGTTCCAAGCACCCTGCGTCCAAATTGTCCAAAACTCTTCAGGTCACTAGGCACTATCCCAGTTGCAGATATCACAAGACGAAAAATTTTGACGTTGTCCAGATGAAACAACTCCTTCAATTCTTCAGCCAATGCTGCATACTTATTATTTTTTCCAACTTGAGTTGTCCTTAGGTTTTGATTAAGCGAGATAGTCACAATTAAATATGCGCACCTATTTTGCTTCTCTATAGACACCTGATGTCTGGTCTATTGACTAAAATTGTCGAATCAGTTCTAATTGACCGATCCCAGTATATTTTAGCGCGATAGTTCTCAAGTACTTGAGTGGGTTCGTACATGTAATACTGATATAAACCCATTTGAGAAAGCGATTTTCTGATGGATGATCTTGGCGATATTGTTATGTCTCTTGAGATATTCTGTGATGAACTGCCTCCAACAGTATGGACGATCATGGAAACGACGTTTCCAGGGTCATGGTATTACTATTATCATTACTGTGCAGAATTTTAGTATTTTATTGTTGAATTAACGATTCATTTTATTGGAAAGACTATTCTCGTGACAGCAACCTGGCACCCTCCTCCTTAACCTCCACAGTGCGGCCATTGTCTCAGGAGAGGGTCGCCTCCTTTATGCCTCCTCCAGATTCCCCTCCCTTGAGGTGACTTTCGCCTTTCGTACACACGAGGTCCTTCCCTCTGACACATCCAGCAGGGAGATGATTCTACTCTCTTCCATATCCGAAATCTTAAATTTCAGCGTCAATTTGCGTATTTTTTCTTTTGTGCATGATCCAACGGTTCTGAGGGGAATTTTAATTTTTCCCTCAAAAGTTTATTATTTTAAATAGACTATTTTCCTCATATCATCATATTTATCCAAGGTTGTATTACTGCGATTATACTACATGAATTGGCGTGATAAAACTCATCTTTGATACATTATCATTACAATGGCTTTTGTTATTTCATTATCATTGAATTTGGTCTGGACAAGTTCATGGTACTGACTCGGCGATAGGAGCAGATATATTATTCTTGATGTAGTGAAGAAACGAAAGCAATCGTTTTTTTTGTAAAACTACATGTGACGAAATACATAATGAAATATTATTAATTTACGAGAAAATATAATACCCAGCATTGTACCCAGATATATTACAGAAAACTCCAAAAGATTTCTCGTGAATAGGGTGATAACAAGAGTGGTCGAATCAATTAAATTTTGGAAAATCAATTATGACCACGTTACTCCAAGTAGAAATTCGTCTAATTTTCCCTAGTAGTTTAGATCAATTTTGATAAGAGAAGGTGATGTTTGTGGATAAATTTCAAATTGTCGTCACCAAAATGTTGATTCTAATGATCATCTCAGACCGATGTTGCGTTTAAATGATCTAGAGCAGGGATTGGAAACCTATGACCCCAGGGTCACCGAGTGACCCATTTGATAATTTCAAGTGACCCACTTTAGTTCCGAAAATAAAGTATAAAATATAAAAATAAATTATAAAACATAAACATGAAACAAACATTTTGAGAATAAAAAAATTGAAAATAGATACTAAGAACAACATTTTAGCTCGATTACCATGGGTCTTATACACATAAGTGTTTATGTATATAAGATCCATGTCGAAAATACCTCTGACTCAAAAGTCTTTAATACTCACATTTTGGTTGATTTTGACCCGCGGCCAAAAAAGGTTGCCGACCCCTGATCTAGTGTAATGTTTACTTTTATTTTATATTTTAATCATACTGATTTTTTCTTTGTCACACTGCGGGTACTCATAGAAAAAGACAATTTTCAAATTTCATGGGCATATTATGGACATACACGCGAGATTTTTCCTTTGTAACAGTTGGTGAGTGAGTCGGTGGTTTGATATAATTGCAATGATCCAGTTTGATATGTATGATAAAACAATAACACAAAGAAACACAGTGTTACGATGCAGATACAATAATACGCGTGATAACGCTAAAAAGAGACTCAAGAGAACACTCCCATTTATCATATTATTGCAACGTAGCTCAGAAACAAGGTTTACATGGACATTTATTCCCTTTTTCTCGTATATATATATATATATATATATAT
>NNCF01140531.1:20651-35846 GCA_002313205.1 Laupala kohalensis
TTCTCGCGGGTACGTGAATAATACAGTTCGTAGGTTAGTTTAGAGAAGGCTCCATTTAACACTGAGCATAATGTAAGAACTAATGTGAGCGTAGTAACTCGGACGAGAATTCGGCGAATACAGAATTTAACACTGAACAAAGCGCGTGCGTGTACGTGAGCAGCGTTGCTCATACGAAGATTCGCAGTAGACTGAATTTCTGGTCTTTGATCAACAAACTCTTGTTGCTAGAATTTCTCTAAAATCAACCAGGTCTCGTGTCGTAGTCTCTAGTTTCTAGGAGCAGCTTTGGTAATTATTAGTTTGTTGATATGTAGCCTCCGCTACACATACGAAACGCGCCACAATAATCCTCCCCTCGGTTTATTTGTTCACTATTCCAGTAGTTTCCAACATAGACTCAACGATGTTACTGGTTCCTTCGCCGTATTCCAGGTATACCGATATTGCCTCACAGCAACTTATGGAATAACTCGCCGGCCGGAAGTAAGAGCAATCATAACTGAGACATAAAAAACTGATTAAACGCCATAATTGATTATAAAATCATCGTACATTGAGTGTTTAATGCTGAAATGTTTTGGGGTTTTAAAAATAGGAATTTATCCAAAATTAAGGCGTTCTCTTAAATCCATTGTAAGTGCAAAATATTGAAAATAAGGAGAATGTTCGAAATGCTACCGGTGATCCCATAACAACGCTCCAAATACCGCTGACTGTATCTATAAGAGTGTATGTGCCACCCTTGATAACCATCATTTTGCTTCACGTTGCAATAAATTATAGGAAAAGCTATTTTATAAAATAGATTTTCTGGGTTGATATGCAATACCTGATAACCTCGTGACGATGTATAGACCCATCTATTTTTTTAGTGTCATAGCACTTAAATTATCGACCAAAGACACATAGACCGATGACCACAACATTGGCGTTGTCAAGAACAACGTTTTTCGTGGAAGGAAACAAAAAAAGTGTTTGGCTCTTAGATCGTTTTTTTCTCATTTACTTGGCTCAAGTGCTCGTGAATAACGACGTGAGTGGTATCTTCATGGAGATATGGATTTCATTATATGGTCTACCTATAACACTGACCTGACACCGGTGAAGGTAGGCAGTTCCAATCCCACCTCTTCAACAATATCCTCAAGAAGTAAGCTACCCACAGGATGCGTACCACTTCTCACAACCCCTGCTCAAACAAAATGATAGAGCGCTACATCTCCAGCTAAAAGAAGTTTTAAGATGCCATTCTAAATACAGAGTAAATTCCCTACCTTGCTTCCTCAACCTACGTTCGTTTTATAATGAAGACCTCAAAGTTACTCCAGCAGACATTCAATATGCGGAAGCCCTACGGTTATTGGCGATTTTTTTTAATCAATCCTTGAAGATTCTTCTGACTGAATTTTATTGAATATTACTTGGGTTCTGACGAGAAAAAAAATATTGAAACACTTTTCTGAGATAACCTGGAGGTGCATTTCTCTTAAAATAATATTTGTATTTTTTTTCTCTTCTCTAAGGGTTTCTTTATATTCATGACGCATAATAATCACAACTTAAGACACGTCGCAAGATCAAGAAATTGAATGTTATTTTATAATATTTTGTATGTCAGTTATACCATAATAAATGCAAAAGCAAACACATACTGTTGTCGATGAAAAGTCAAGTATATTTTTTATTTATGATAGTTCGGTTGTTTAAAAATAACGTTTTCCTTGTCTTCAAGTGAGTAAATGAGCTTAATTCTCCCCAGTAAAACAGAACATATTTTACCAGATTTATTTCCACAGATTGTACAGTTGCCTAAAAGCGTCGCGAACAATGAAATACAGTGATCGGACCCATGCACGACTTTCGAGTCTTCTTCTAAGAAATTCAATTTTTTATTATTACGTGAGTAGATATGTATTCTGGATATTTTAAAAGCTTTTTTTAATAATTTCTTTTTAATAGAACCAAAAAACAAATTATTTCAACCTTCAATTGAAAACAAACTTGTTACAGAAGTCCAAAGCTGTTTGTTTTTTGTGCGACTCAGTGCGCAAATCGCACCACTCTCACCAGAAGTCCACTTAAAACTCTTGAATATATTTTTCAAAAGTTGTGTCATTTCGCACAATGATTGGCTGTCTAGTTTCCACGCTAGAAGCGTTCAAGCAACCTCCAGGTCCTAAATAGTTTCAGCCCTCCCCACCTTCAAAGGATGATTGTGCTAGAATGACATAATATATTGTTTCCCAAGTTCTTTCCTATCACTCAATAAGGCTTTAGATTCTTTAAAGTTAAAACTTAATTTTTCCTGGGCTAGAATGATTCATATAAAAAGAGCCGCAGACAAAGGAGAATGCTATCATTTTCGATTAAATACTCAAACCAAGAACGTCGGAGATCAAAGTAAACTCTGACGAATGCAATTTTGGCGTACGATTGTGAGATGACATAGATTCTACTTCGTCAGAGTTTACAATGAGGCTTCAGAGATCAAAGTAATCAAACACTGAACTGTTGAGTTCAGATTTAAAAGAATTATATTTTACATTAATTTTGTCTTTTTATTATTTATTATTTAAAGAAGTATGGCAAAAGTGTGATAAAGTTTACATTACTTAAAATAAACACGAATTACATAAATATTTAATGTGAAAATTAAAACTCATATTAACGTATTTTAATAAATTAATACTAAAATATTGTAGAAGTTGTTTTCCAGAAGAAATCTTTTAACACCGGAATGGAAGTCATTCAATCTAGAGATATCTTTCGGAACAATACTATACAGAACTATTTTATTTTTTAACATAGCATGATATTAGCAATTTTGCCCCAAAACACGATGCAATATTGAAATGGGAGTAACTGTTACCAAGATTACGTAGGTGGACTTAAATTCTTAATGCATAGCTTGGTTGGCTTAAATTGGAAGTCAGTTCATCTATATGAGGTTGTTTAATACAGAATCCTAAGAATATAGTTTTCCTTACATTTTTTATTTGGACTCCGATTATTAAAAGTGATACATGTGGAAGAGATTTTGGCGTACGATTGTGAGATGACATAGATTCTACTTCGTCAGAGTTTACAATGAGGCAATTTGTATGAAACCAGGGAAGAGGTTAGATGTAACATTGTGAGCATTGACATGTTCACAAATATAATTATTTTCAAGAGAAAAGAACACCAATTTGCAAATGGTCCTGAAATCAATCCTTGAGGACCTCTATAAGTTATGGCCTTGTTTCCGAAAGTAATGCTATAAAATTTGACTTCAAGATAATTTATATCTGTTGATACATGTCTTTTCGGTAGGAAGTTACCCATGTATGTACCATTTTTCTATTCTAAATGCAATTTTTAAATCGTTGTTTGATTATCAATATCGAATGTTTTTCGATGTTAGATCAAGAAAATTTCCTTAAGGACACGGTCAAGGGAAGTATTAATTTAAGAAAGTTTATATCATTTAAGAAAGAAAATATTGCACTGTTTGTTGAAAGTATTTTTCTAATACCGTTCTGAACGTTTTAGACCCAAAACATTTTGAAGATGCTTATACAAGTTTTACAGAATTTTAGAGAAAGAGGGCAATAGGAAAATCGGTAGATAGTTTTCAAGATTGTGTTGATTTCTTTTGTTAGAAAAATGTTTCACTTTTATTTGAGAATAGATGCAAAATTTCGTGAGATATATTCTTCAGGCTTTAAAAAGAACCACAATTTATTGAACTAATATTAATAAATCAATTGAATAAAAATTACTGGTAGTATTATGATTTTAGTTGATAATGGGAGTGAAAATTTTATTATATTAAAAAATACAATGTTTTCTTTCGTTCTCAGTTTAGATGAGATATACCGACTTGTTATTGAAACTTTCTACGTAATGATCTATTTTTTTACAACTGATTTTTAACACCCTCGAAGAAAGTACTTAAGTTTATAATTTTCGCTCGCAGTATGCCATTACACCTACGCTTATACGCGAGGATTTCAACTTTAATTAAACAAAACTTGTTTCATGCCAAGTAGCCGCAGGTTTGCAAAAACTTATTTCTCGTTTCGAATCGAATTTTGAATGAAAAATACTAAATAATAATGGTAATGTGTGTGTGTGTGTAGTTTGTAACAGGATAATGTATTTTTCTGTTATAATATTTATTGTTCGTATTTCCTGAATAATCATACAGATGAATATATGAAAGAAAAATTTGACCAGCTTACATTTCGTTTATTTACAAAATTATCTACATTCACATTTTAATATATTCAATAAAAATCTGATAATAATACAAATTTTATGTTACAAACATCAGTGTTAGAAATAATTCCATCTTCTTATTTACTTAATGTAAATGGAATCTGTTTTTTTTTTTATCGGTTGAGTTGCCATTTCGCCTCTCATCTTCAAAACATTTTCTCCTTTGTTAAACTAGCAGACGTTGGAAAATAGTATCTGCCATATTTATTTATTTATTATTTATGAGTATTTTATGACTTATGGCGAGGTTCAGGCCATGAGACCTGCTATTCCACCTAACTGTGACTTCGGTGAGGGGATTGGGAAGGAGAGGTATTTGGTTGCCTAGGAATTTATGATCCCGAACCGACGTTTATCTGTAATAGGTGAGGGAAACCCCAGCTGAAAACCTCACTTAGTTCGGTCGAGCTGTCCCGAATTTGAACCCATCCCCTACCGCTCAGCGATATCCACAACTAGATCACCGCTTGTATCCACGTCTTGTGTATATTATCAAGGTAAATAAAATAGTCTTGGTAATAAAAGTAAACGGTTAGATTATTGTGCAAATTGTTAGTTTTATACAATTTCCCGTGAAATTTAATAACACGGGAACTTCTAACACGGGAAATTTAATAACATGGGATATTTAATAACATGGGTTAGTCAGAACTTCAAAGGAATATTTGAAACTGATTGTACTGATCGAAATTGAGGTGAAGTGCCGAGAGACTTTGAATTCCCTGAACTTGAAGGGCTTTACGATCGCAGTGCATCGCTCCCTGCGTCTAACTAATCCCTTGATTCCCTTGATAGCTCCAGCGATCGCCTGTCACCCACTTGACGGAGACTGCCTCTGTGGACGTTTGTGTTTCCCTTGAGAGTGCGGAGAGATCATTCATGAATATGTCATTTTATGGATGTTAATCAGCGTTGTCACGAGCGATCACATTCATATATTAATCTCGTATCTCCCAGGATATGATCAGATCAAAACGTATAACTATATTCAGAATGTTGTACGATAAATTCACACATTTGTACAATGAATGGAATACAGTTTCCAATTTCTCCGAGTATTTTAAACTTAATGAAATATCTCGACCTTAGTTTCCAGTAATACTTTTTTATTTGTATTTATTAAATTAAGAATGTTATTCAAAATGAAGAAAATGCGCAACCTCCGTTTTCTCGTGGATTCCAATATTAAAATAGCTGCAATAACAATTAATTACGTTATATTGAATAAAAATTGAAGACTGGATCGGGAATAGAACCTAAGACCCCCAGCGCCAGTGGTAGCACAGCAACGCGTAAGGCTGAGGACTCAGACTCAGTCTTCGGTCTCGTATCCCATTTTCATTCAATGTAACATAATTAATCTGTTGCTTGGCGGTGTGCTTAACCGCAATTTAAGTGATTTATACATGTTTGCAAATTAATGTGTGAACTCTCGTAATTGTGATTTTGTGAATAAATTAATATATAAGTTTAAAGTGCAATCTGAACAANGGTTCACCGTAATCTAAGAGATTTCTACATTAATAAATATACTCTCTTCTTGAATTTTTTTAAAACTTGCTCTGTTTTTGCCAATTAATTTAATAACAATACATTTTTATAAAACATATTCATTTGTAATTCTCTTTCGTGAATGAGTTGTAATTGATCAGTCGTGTCTACAGTTGTGGAAACCACAAAGAACCAGATATTTCCTAATTCCCTTTACCTCACCATCTTGTTTCGAAGTTTTCAGAGAGAAGACTCGCGCTGACAGCGGGAATAATTGTGTCTTCGGTTTCTCCCGAATTTCAAAGACTTCCCAGCGGCTTTCTTCAGAGAGCTGAACACTCGAGTTGAAACATGCACCACAATTGCTTTTTGAGTAATGAAATGCTTAGCAGAACTTTCATTGTATGTACCTACAACGATCTTGGGAATTATAAACTCTTATCTAAGTTCTTTGACTTCAACTGAGCATCGGAGTGTGTTTCAGAGTGTTTTAATTCTACGAAATTTCTTGAATCATGGTGAAGCTCATGTTAAACTTTAGGTGCGCGTCTCACGAACATTAATATTAATATACACTTCCTCAAAATTGTATTCATGGAAAAATAATTATAAGGATGATTCAGAATTCAGCTCAGGTCACTAAATGTTTTTAATTTAATTTTTGAGATACATGATTGAAGAAAAATATTTCGATTTTTTGTTACAATTTATTTTATGTAGAATGATATTTTCCATCTTCAGAAATTTTTATAAGTACTGTCCAAACAACATTTGTTCTTGTACTTTTTTATTTTTATTATCCTGTCTTTTTAAACTTATAATTTTAGTTATACCTAAAAACCTGATGTGTCAGGTTCCAGAAAGTTACTCAGCTTGAAATAGTTATCTCAGTAGTAGAGGATTATAATCGAAAGGGAAAAGTTCTTGTAAAGTTAAGATTATCTTTCCAAGTGAAATATATCTCAAGGAAGTAATTGTAATCAGGTAAATCATCTTGTACGAAAATATGAGATATTTCCTGCGTCTGAAGAAAAAGGAATATCTCGTTATCTGGAAAACTTAAAAAATTGGCTAATTTGTCAAAAGTACATTAGAAAGACATTTCAATTAACGTAAATTTGCTGTGTGCGCACGTCGCGACGCGAGGCGAGTAAAGGAGCTTCGAAGTCCTGCCTCCGCTAGTGAAGCGCTGCAGAGACGCCGCTTCTTAATCAGCCCTCGAGGACAAATTGCAGCGCTGCCTCAATGTCACGCGCGCTCCGACATCTGCGGCGTTCCCCCTTCCTTCCTTCCTTCTCCCCTACGACCGCCGCCTACCAAGACTCTCACTCTGAGGGACAAAGGACTAACGCGGAGCGAAGAGAAGAACCGCGAATCCATATCATCAGATGCTGCGTGGCTGATGGTGGGATATGAGGTAAAAGGATATTGACGGGAATAATTCTTGTTATATGTAGTAGTCACGGAATCTTATAACTATTTGCTTACTTCTATTGTGTTAATACGTACTTGAAAATGCTTTAAGAATCAGCATAATTAAAAAAATAATAATTAATTAGAATAAAATGAGTGAAACCTGAAACCGACCAATCTAGTATTTAGATACGACGCACTCTCCAAAAAATCAGGATGTAATATGAAATGAAGTATTATAATGAGTGACTAATTTATATTTTTTTAATTTAAAAAAGTCAATATGTGTAATAATAGGTTTGCGATCGTACTACTTACGTCCGTTTCTTACATCTAATATTGTTAAATACATTGTACGGCCTCTGGGTGGACTGTAAATAGTAATTATTCTTTTTAACTCACAATTTCGAGTACCTACTCGGGGAGGGGAATATGCATCGTTTACGACCAGGTGAAAATGCGACTGACTGGAAGCGGACCCGGGACCGCCCGCTCTGACCGCAGGTGTGCTGCCACTGCACCCCCGCCTCGACTCTCAAACAATATGCAGCTGGCTTGATCCGGTGAACCTGTGTCACACACCATACAGGGGATAAGTGACCACACGCAACTCCTTATGTTGAAAGCACTTTTACACAGGTTCCACAAACCAATGAGTCGGATGCGTTTTTGGACTCAAAACTGCCGAGTACCTACTCGGCGAGGGAATTTTGTTCATGTGTATTTTCGTGTTTGACACGTCCCGTACCTTAGCTCATTGATGAGCTACTTACCAGGACTTGACGGTCGCACAGCGTCTTTAGGAGCCATATCGTATTCTATTTTTGTATTACTCAAAAGTAATACAGTCCACTTATCTTATTGATCCAGCTTAGAGATCATGTTCGTGATTTTGTGTGCAGGTGTGGTGTGCGCCGCCGCTTAGCCGTTCCTCGTAAAAAGGAAACGTTCTCGTCCCTAGCCACGGGGAGGCGGGCGGTTTCTACTATTACTACTATACTTATATATAACTATATATATATATATTCATTGATAATAAATAATACAGTACATTAATATATAATATACTATTTACATTTCAACATATCATTGCCCTTGGCCATATGCTTACATATATATTTCTCTTATTCTCTCTCTACTCTCTTATCGTTTCGTCAATGCGAATTGACATATCATAACATATCTTTAATCCTCGTTATGGTGAAACTGAGCGGGAATCACTGGAGGATGCGTCACTTCCGTCAATTCCTAGGTGTCATATATCAACTTCCTTTTGTCTTCCACCGCAGTCATGAAGGCACCAAGAGAGTAGAGCTCCCGAGCTGTGCCAATCAGACTGCTTAGGTCGTCACCAGTCAGCTTCGTATTCGACCCTTTGAGGTAATCAGAGCGTTCCTCTCGGTAAAAGGGACACTCTGCTAAGGCATGACCCACCGTTTCCGGTGTTGAGTGGTCGCATTTACAGTGGGGTGCTTTTATCAAACCACGATCATACCTTTTTGCATTGTACGAGCCGTACCCGGTAATAGTTCGCACTATCGCCGGACTTGCCTTGAACCACGCATGCCTCCTGACAAATTCCACGTTCGGAATGAACCTAAAGGTATCCCTCCCGTATTCATCGTCATTCCATCGGGCTTGCCAGTCCTTCACTAACGCGGCTCTTATCTTACCCTTCGCTCCCTTGGTTTCCTTGGAGAAGGACTCGGTGCCGATGACTACCTTCTTCCCCTTGCGGAGATGGTACAGGTGGCTTCGGAAGCAAACCTCCAGATCCAGTGGATTTGCAGCCGCTGAGTACCTGAAGTGCCCCCGTCGCTGTTAGTCTCGACGCTCGAGTGATTCCTTGCATAGGTCCCCTTTGGGCCGAAAGAAGCGCTCGCTTCACGTGTGAATGATCAACTCGGTGCCCCCAGGCGGAAGCTGCGTAGGAGACTATCGGAAGAAACGCTCCTTGATATATCGTTCGGAGAGTGTTCGTAGGGATGTTGTACTCGGCCTTGCAGATCCTTCTCAGCTTGAAGAAAAGTTTGCGGCCCTTCGCAGTGACCTTCTTAGAATGAGGGAGGAATGATAGCTTCTTGTCAAGATACAATCCCAAGTATCTGACTTCATCGCTACTGCGCAGCTTCGTACCACAGATCCTGATGATAGGTTGCCTCTCTGAGTCGAGTTCCCTCCCAAACATCATAAACTCTGTCTTCTTAGAAGACAGGGTCATCTTTGCCCTCTCGCACCACCGTAATACGATGTCGAGGAACGTTTCCACCTCCACCTCTAGTTGTTTCCGACTGTAATCACCAACCGTGATGGCTAGGTAGTCCGCGTACGCCGTCACCTTGGCCCCGGCATCTTCTAGGTCTTGAAGGACTTCGTCGATGACGAGGTTCCAGAGTACCGGCCCACTGTTGGAACCTTGCGGGCAACCTCTGGTCAGGAATTTGGAGTATGATGCTTCTCCACTCCTCCCGTTGACGCGATCTTAGCCGAGTACCTCTTCGACATCGTGGAGAACACGTCGTCCAGAGCGCAGACCGTGCCTCGAAGCCACTGCATCTGCCAATCGGAGACGGCCCCATCGATGCTTCGGAGGACACCCGTCAAGATCGACATTGTGGCATTGTGGAACTCCACCAGTTCCAAATGGTCCTCCTCCTCCTGGGTGCGCCCACATCTTGGAGGAAGGGGCGGAAGGCCTTTCTCGCATTTTCTGCTTTTAGGCCTTGGCGCTGAGGACTTCTTCCCGCTCGGAGCGTTCTGTTGTCCTTCCCTGCTCAACTCGCAGTCCCTACCTGAAGGGGTGGGGGACCCCTGCCGATCTTGGCCCGAGGCCAGAGAACCGATGTCTCTGACTACTGGTTTCGCCTTAGCGGCCTCGGGGGTTGCCTGCCGCGGCTCCGAGTTTGGATTGGACCCCTTCGGGGTCGTGTCGGGGGAGACTTGCCCTATGGCCGGGTCGGCTCTGTCTGCAGTAGTCGTTTCAGCGCAACGTTCCACTCGTCGCTTCGCTCGATCCTCCCTTGCCTACCTTTGGGGTTGCGGAGCATCCCTCTCTGCCGGGGTGCTTTCCTCGACGGTTGCCCGCTTACCGAGGTCGGCTTTTGCCCCTGATACTGCTTTCCCCCTTTTGTGGGCGGCCGTCACGGGTGCTTCCACGGCCCCCTCTGCCGCCAGCGGTGTTGAAGCACTTCCAGGAAGTGTCTCGCCATCATTAGCTTCGGAGGAAGGCCCGGAGTCGGATGGCCACAGCACAGTCCGACACCCGGAATTCGCCTGTCCCTCATCCGAGGTGCTGCCGTGAGTGGATTGCCCTCGGCCAGCCTTTGCCCGCTTGGGGTTCGGAGAAGGCTTCGGGGTCCCCTGAATTTCGATTAGTCTTTCCGCTGCGGCCCACGCCTCCACAATGGCTCGAGCGTCGGAAGAGCTCATCTGGCCATACCCATATGGCGCTGACCCCGCCGTTGGCGTGGGGCACACCTGCCGAGGGGCTGACTGCGTAGTGCATGCCCTGGGGGGTGGTACCCTTTGCCTTCTTTGAGGCCTTCACTTGACGCCCCTTGACTTTCTTTACCTTCGTGGAGGCAGAATGGGCCCCGGGTTTCCCCGTTAAGCTTACACCATCTCCATCCGATTTGTCTTTACCCACTCTTGGCAACCCCTTGCTCAAGGGGGCTCCAATGTCTAGCCCTCGCTGAGGGGGTGAGCGATCTTTTGAGCCTTGGGCAGACCTTCTTCGTTTAGCCGAGGCCACGATTTTCCAGTCGCCGGCACCGTCATCAGCTGGAGTCGGAGGGGTCACCCAGCTCCGAGTCTCCTGCTGCGCCTGCTCCATTACTTGTTATGAAGGTCGCTAACGACTTTAATAACTTTGACACGCTCTCGCCGGGAGAAGCGCGCTGCCTAGGATTCCAACCTGGTGGTTTCGCTAGACAGTGATAATGTGAAACGGAAGATACTGTTTGGTATCGTCCTCTCTCTCGCACATCCGCATTGAGGGGCTAAGGTATTGTACGCTAGGACTTGTGCGCAGCAGTCAGCACTCAGAGAGGGGAATCGAGTTTCGCCACCCAAATCGATGTGTGAGAAAGACAGAGATCCCAAACTTCGTTGGCTCCTTAGGACAACCGGTACATTAGATCACTGGGTCTATATCACATTTATGTCTTTGGAATGTAATCAGACAATATTTGGTAACGTGTACCGTGCATGGACTGCCTGAAAGAAATATCCACTCCGTGGTGGATCTAGACCATAATCAAGGGGGATGGCTAAGCTGAGAGGGTTCTAGGAAGCATTTCTGTTCGAAAACTATGGTTTTACAGTACATATTTATAAATATTATCTTTAAATAAAATACAACAACTCGACAAGCAGATAATTAACCATAATGAATAGTGACCAAATTGATTAATTATTGAAAGTAGCAAATGCATATTGAAGGATAAGGATTTTGTGGCCGAATAAGAATTTTATAAAGGTACAAATCAAATTCATTAAAATATTTTTAATGTAGACATATTAATCAAACAATAAAAATATATGAAAGTTACAATATATAATTCCAATCAAGCGATTTGTTTACGATATATTCTTTATAAAGAGGTGTTTTGCTAATTTGATAAGAACTTTTTTTATTTTATATCGAATCATTTTCAAACTGGGTAAACCTTTAAACAATAAGAGTTTTTAGGTTATATTAAAATTTGGTTGTGGTGAGACGAGTGGTTTTTAAGCAATAAATTTTCCAAGTTAGCTCTCCCATTGAAAAAGTGGAAAAACCAGTATTTTTTTCTTTATACTCTCAATAAAATTTAAGAAGGACGCGATTAAAAAATAATTCACATTGATAAATGTAGAATGAAATACGAAAAATTTTGGTGTAACTCATTTTTGCGTGGAGCAACGGGTATACGTTTTATTAATGCTCGAATTCCAGTATCAATATTTTATCCACAACAGTACAAGTGTTGTGAGTCTATCCAACAAGTGCATATAATACACGGAAATTATTATACAATTTTGAATCAAATTTGCTTATAACATTTAAATTTAGAGAGTGAAATATCTCGATACACTTTTTACAAAGTATGCCTTTATATAGTTGAGGTATTTTCTGTTTGTCATTCTCACATAAAATATATAACTTAAGATACGGGAAGGTTCATCACAGACATAACCTCAGTCTGTGTATGGTTGAATACTACCTCAAAGAATGACTGTAATAACGTTAAAAAAAACATGTTTACAATTATTTATCTGCACCTGTCTAGCCCTGAAGAAGAGGACTAATAATAATAGTCCCTAAGACTAATAATAATAGTAATAGAAGGAAATATGACATTTGATATTGAATGAATGTTAATGTGATAATGTAAATTTGAAGAATGATATTGACTTTAATTTATGACATAAACTCTACAAGGTTTTAATTGTGAATCTTAAAGTATGCCTTTATATGTTGCGAGTTCAGATCCAATAATGAGGGGGGGGGTATAGTCCCCTCATCCCCCCCCCACAAAGATCTACCATTGAGTCCACTTGATCCCCAAAATAAATTTCTTGAATAAGGAAAATTAAAACTCTTTGGGGAGAGAGAGATTTAACATAGCCATTATTAAGAGCTCTGATGTAACCCGCAATGCATCGGAGTATTAAGGTAAAAGTTATTGCATAACTGCAACAGCGGGACAAAAAGGCACAGCTGTATACTCAAGTCGCTACAAGGGGACAGATCCGAAGAAGTTATTAGATGCATTTTTAAATTTTGAAAGATTAGGTTTTAGTGTATAATAATATTGGATATATCATAATAAATCATTTCAAATTTTTTACCAATGATAATAAATGTAAAGAGTTGGCAGCATCATGTAATTGTGTTATCATATATTTATATAAAATTCTCTAAAGAAATGTGTATTGTTTTCAGAACGTACATATGAAATGAAAGAAATAAGTGTATTTTTTTTATTTCGCTTCTTTAGATGAATAAATGAATTAATTTATGGACAAAAAATAGCACAAACTGCGTATGACCACGTGGAGGACAATAAACTAATTTACTTTATAAACTTTATAGAAATGAAATTAGTTTTGTATATGTTGTATTCCTTACCAATCAAGTAATTGGTGCTTTGGATATTCTAATGTACACTGGGAAACTTTTTAAAATAATTCTTCTGTTATATCAATTGTCACGTCACCAATTTATGTGAGATATTGACTTTATGGATAAAAAAGTTATGACTGGTATGTATTTGTGTACGATATGTTCGTAAAATGGTTTTCACGTAACCCGAAGACATAATGCCATCCAATTCATCCCCAACCCTCACTCGGTATTCGTCTTTAAGACCGTACCTCATTATTTCTTGTCTCACTTGTGTCCCTCGGGAGTAAGAAGAGAAGAAAAAGGTGCCAAACGCAATGAGATGAATCAATCCACTCTTTCGATCGAGACTAAAGAAAAACTCGTATGCTTGTAAAACCCAGGCCAATGGATGTTTAAACTGAGCAAGCAATGAGAGACATTATTTAATCATTTAACAATCAAAACAAATACCTACTTTACTTATATTATAGGGGGGTTTTCGTGTATGACTCATTCATCTGCGTCGAGAAAAAATATTTAACATGAATACTCGAAATTTTGAGAGGATTTTTTTTTGTACTACTTGATGCTATCGAAATTCCAATTATAAAAGAATAAATTGGGATGGACTGTGATTTTTTTAAGTTTTGCTTTATCTCAATAATCGGAATATTATATCGTTCTTTATGTAAACGTTGTGTATTCAATTATCTAAAAAATAATTTCTAGCTTTTTCAATATTTAACTCTGAAAACCTTGCTTTACATTTTTAACTTCCGAAAAAAATTAATTTAATTGGGTGTGAAAGTTCATAAAATAAATATTAAAGATATTTATTATGGAAGAAAAAATTGCCAAAGTAACAAAAAGATTACAGCGCTGAAACCTAAATGTTTTACATGCTTTATTAAACATTATTTTCGAAAAATGTGACCCGCTAGATTTTTACTCTCCAAATAATGCAGTTTTACTCTCCAATTTCATATTGTAAAAAACGTATAATACCTCGGGTTTAAATATGTTTCTTTGTCCACCCTTAAAGTTGCGAATCGTTTGTGTGCGAAATAACGACTTTTCGAAGTCACTCTTTGTCCAAGTCACTGTTCAATGATGTCTTCTACAGTTATCTGGAGTTTCTATTATCCTCTTCTTTAAGGGTCTCACGGGTTCCAGAAATATTCCTTCCATTTAGTCTCCAGATCCCTAGAGTCTCCATTATAAGATGCTTCCATCTACCTCTGATACTTATCCACTTCACATTGCAATTACACTCGTACGTTTATAAGAAAGAAATTATTTCATTTCAAATCTTTACAAGCTGGGTCAAGGATTTCTCAAAAGTACTATCCATATACAAACTGGAGGACATGACAATCAAATTCTTTCTCAAGATATCACAAGAAAGCATATGCATATCACACCATTTGAGCAACGTTACCATTAGCGTATAAATTCGGTGTGATTTCTATTTATTTTAGTTTACGTCTACAACTTCCGATCTACTCTTATATTAGAATTCTTTTCTCTTTCCTGTGATACATGTGTGCCACGTAAGCAAATAGTGGTCAGGCAGAAGAGCAGGCCTGAGTCTCGCCACGGAATAAAGTCATTTTTTATTATTACTATTATTATTATACATTTGTTATTCCATTAATCTTAATTCTACATCTACAAGCATATATTACCTATGTCAAAAAATGGACCATGTATTTTGATGCTATAAACATGTGGTTAAAATTTCAAAAACAAAATTTGAATTTTTACGGCAGTGATCGGCATTTTTCGAAAAAAAATGAAATTACCGCCATTTTCATTGCAAAATCATTGTAGAGATTTTTTTATTTCTTTAGGTTTTTCATGTACTTTCTTGTGAGCATACGCAAGAATTTATTCTATTTAAAATGCTCATTGAAGGTTTTTTTTCAATTTTCAGTTTTTTG
>NNCF01140531.1:35862-53501 GCA_002313205.1 Laupala kohalensis
TTTTTTGCCATAAAACACATCTTATTAGAAAATTTTTTCAAGTAATAGTTCAAATAAAGTGTCTTTGATAAATTTAATTTCTGCATTACTGACAAACATAAATACTGAAAATAAAGTACGTAGGGACGATGCAGATGTAGGCATAGTCAAAATGGCAATTTCTAAGAAAACTTCTTCTAACGAAGTTGAAACCAACGGAAAAGATGCAGATCTATTAATTATTTTAACTGAATTAGCGTCATCGATTGAAGACAAAAAATATTTTAGAAATCAACAAAAATAAAGAAACACTAAATTTATACTACACAGTTTTCATTTTCATATCCAAATTTAAGAAAATACATTTTATTTTTACGTGCATTTTCCGATACAAGATCCTCATTTTTCAACCCCGGAAAAAGCGCAATTAGAATCTTTCAAAAAATACGGAAAAGTTATTTCTATAGAAATGCTAACATTTTGTAAACCAGATGCTACGAAGGAAGCATTAAGGAGTGCAGGAGAAGCATGTGTTAGGGTAGTTTATGGATTTAACCCAACAAAGTAAATGGAATGAAATGAATGTATCACCTTTCGGCAAGTTAAGAACCACGAATGACGAGTGCCAGTAAGGTTCAGTTTTTGTGTGAGTTAACTCACTAGACATATCATGAATTTTACCGAAATCAGAAAAACAGCGTCTAGATAGGATCCAGATTGCTGTATCCGAGTATTACAACTGCGGTTGTTAGCCGCAGAGGCATTTAAACATCACAGCTATTTAAACTGAGACATGGAAATAAAAAGCTACAAATTTTTGTCTTACCCCACTTGGGAGTTGAACCCGGGATGACTTGGTGACGAGCAATCGCGCTGACACCGTATTCACGGAGGGGACACACTGAATTAAATGTTATGAGGTTCATGCTTTTTCAAAAATCGGTTCAAACCAAAAGCACTATGGCATGTAATTTGTCTTTATTTCCACCAACATCTGAAACTCCTTATGAATACTCATTAAGAGTTTATTTGCAAATCCAACATGGATGGAAAGGAAGAATTAAATCCATTAGATTTTTGTTGGAAAAAATCTAATTATCGTTTAATGCCAATCACAAATAATCAACCAGCAAATACCAGAAAGTATAATAGAAAAATATTAAGAGTTCCTGCAGAAAAGGCTGCAAAACAAATGTATGCTCATGTAGATAGAAAGACAAAAAATGCAGAGATATGCCGTTTTTGTAAAAGCGAGGTATGTTCAAATGCTCCCTGTTAGGGTGGCAATGTTTAATGTCTTACCTCTGGTTGTTGCCAACTCTAACACGATGAACAGATTATTGACATGAACAATGCACATGTCAATGGCGGATTGTAAGTCCGACTCCTGTGATAACTGACAGGGAAAGGACACAAACTAGTATTAAGAAAATGTATATTCTTAGTAATGCAGATGATATATTTAAATTTGATAGATGATCAAGTACTAAACCTAACAATGACATATTAATCTAACACTAAAATATTAATCGAACATTGAAATACTGAGTTTAATACAACAAACTTAAATTCAACACAAATACATGAATCCAAAGGATGTAGCAGGTACAGATTATACATACATGGAGTGTTGACTAAACGTAATACTATAATATCACAATATTAAGAACTGGTACAGAATTACATGAGGCTACCATTAATTTGGCGCATAATACGTGATAAAGTAAGTTCTAAGGCACTGCTTGAATAATAATAATAATAATGATAATAATAATAATAATAATAATAATAATAATAATAATAATAATAATTGACGTTAAGCCATGATATACAAGGGTACGAAATCACTTTATTTATAACAATGTTTGAATGTCCCGGACAGAGAACACGTGGTCAGCCATGCTCGTAATAATGTATGAACTTGAGCCGTGATAGTGCTTAATGCCCTCCAAGACAGATATTGAAATTCATTGCATTGACACCATCCTGCTAAGATTACTGAACTTAGCTGCAATAATATAATGCCATTTAAATGAATCGGCATGCTTAATCATGTGCTAGAACGCTCATCTCCATGTCCTTACACACGCCGCCTAACTCAACTTGCACGCACACAACAGCGAACTGTTCTCACTGACTGGTGGAGACTAACTACCGAGAGGGTACGCCACCGATACGTGGAAGAACGCGTACTTATTGCCGCGAAAAAAAGGGTCATCACACATAACACAAAGGGAACATCTTTTCAATAAATAAGTTATATTGTCTTGTACGTCCATGAGTTTGGTAATTTTCAACATAAGCCGGTGCGTATATTTCCTTTAAGAATTTAATCGTTTTATAATAAATTATGCAATTACTAGCTTGATAATAGTGTGCGCACTCTAAACGACGTCATTAAGCACTATCACGGCTCAGGCTAATCGTTTGACAAGTGGAGCCTGATTAATGCCGCCTTTCCATGGCGTTAAACATAACTACTTAAACTGAGAGCTGATAATATTACGCAATTATTACAATGCGAATGAACACCCGTAACGAAGTTGAAGATGTAGATGATGAATACGTTGCTATTTTTGCAGATGATGAATCAGAAAATCTGGAAATGCTAAGTAATGTAAATGAAGATTCTGTGTATACTAGTACAGACTATTTTGATAGTGAAACAAGCACAAATTGTGCAAGTGAATCAGATACACAAAATTTGGATTCCAGTATACACGAACCAGTTTGCAAAATTGACGAAGATATTTATGATTCTGACGAAGCGAGTGAATACAGTGACATAAATGACTCAGGCCAAATTAAAGAAAGAAAAATGCTTTAAGGTAATACAACTTTAATTTTAACAAGAGACATTGATTTATTATTTGTAATATTTCATTCTATAAGTATTCTGAAGTTAATTTATTTTGTATTTTATAATAAGATGTTAATAAGACTCAATATAATAATAAACCTTATCATTTTTTTAATGTCAATTTAATATTTTCAAGCAATGTTACCTCTAAACAAGTATACAATTTAATTATTTATTTTGAAATAGCAAATGGTTTCTTTTATTTTATATTTTACAAAATTTAATTATTAAAAAGTTGGCCACTAAGACATGTTTTATGGCAAAAAAATAAAAATTAAAAAAATTATATCAAAGTCTAAAATTGGTATTCTAAATAAGGTAATAAATTCTTGCGTATGCTCACAAAAGTACATAAAAAATATACAAACTAACAAAAAATTATGCCATTTCAATTTTTTCCAAAAAGTCGACTGTGACCGTAAAAAACCAAAATTTCTTTTTAGAATTTAACCACGTGTTTACAGCATCGAAATACACGTTTTCTCATTTTCATAAAAATACGCCGATTTTTTTGTTATTGCATTTTTTTAGAAAAAAATCATTAATTTTAGTTTTATGAGGTTAGTATTCATTCTTAAAGTATTTATAACGAACCAGTTCGATAGTTTATTCATTCACAATTATTTTGCTTTTTTAATTTTTCTACGATCATTAGAACCGGATATATTAAAAAAGTAGTGTAGCGATGCACTAAAAATGCATAAAAAATTCACATTTATGTAATTTTCTCTCAAAGCTCCAGTCCGATTTTGGAAATAATTTTTTTTATTTCATCTTAACATGTAATGAAAAAAATTAAAAAATCCTACATACTGATCACATCATAAGTAAATAACAATTTCCTTCTACTACAAGGATTAAATAAATACTTGAATTCAAAAATGATCTCGAGCACTTTGCTTCTGAGAGAAGTCGACAGGAATAAATGCACATACAGTATTCAACAGTAATGTGAAACGAATTTTAAAATAATTTAATGTAGCAAGGGATAGTTTTCGATGATGCTGAAGATACTTCTCGATGTGTATTGGATATATAAGAGAAAATGCGTGTGATTCGCTCAATTGAGAAAGTTCAATTGACACGAATCAATAATAAGGGGAAAATACAAATAATTTATTATTGTAACGATAGGTGAAATTAAAAACAAACCATCAAGGCCTCAATTTTTTACTTAGTATGTAATATATGTTCTTAATACTGTCAGTTTAATTCAATATTTTACATAACAGTTAAATATGTATACAGAAAAAATTCAATGATTTAAATTGTTGTTGTTTTTTTCATTATTTGATTTTGCTTTTCCCAGTCATTTGCATTTTAGCGTGTCCGCATCCCCTTAAACTACAATTACCCGAAATAGTTTTACTGTACATAAAACAGAATGTTTCAAAGAATTTACATCCAGTCACCGTGCATTCTATCAGCAACTGCAGAATGTCAGCGTGCTCTCCTATTCCCTTAGTTCATAGATGAACCGTGTGGCGAAACAACTTAGCGTTCGTTCCTAACGAACTCTTCCATGCACTCCCTCTAATTAGCCGCCATTTGCAACGCTCTGTCCGCCACACTTGACAAGCGAAGTTGACAGTAGCGAGTCCGGTTGTAAAGTCGGAGACAGTCGAATCGGACAGATTCTACTCTGGGCCGTCGTGCTCGTTCTCAAGCGACGTATTTTGTTTGTACAAGCTATACTGGATTATGCTCCGGTGAAGATACTTATTTTATCAACTGTGCGGAATGCGGATGCTGCAGTGCATACACGACCATTGGTGTCAAAATCAAATGTGGGCACACTTAACAAACCAACTTCACTCACATATTTTCCATATTCAAAAATGATTTATACTTCTGAAAATATTATAAATTTTTAATTGAGTTTTTTTGTGAATTTTTTTCAGTTCATATGAGCTCCTCATTAAACCTCTTCGGAAACGACTCAAGAAATTAAAATACATAATATAAAATTTAAGCGATAGAGTAGCGTTTGATTATTGTCGGACTTCTTTGGGAATTTTGTAGTTGAATCCGATCTCCATATCTTCTTTTACTTACGTCTTTTCCCACTTAATGTGGGCGAAATGGGGATGGTGCTTCGATTTGGCTAGGTGATTATGAAATGGGTGTGAATGTTGTGGTGGAATGATAGACAGGGGAAACGGGAGAACCCCGAGAAAACCTGCCGCTTGGATCGGACCCAGAGGTAGAAGACAAGCGCTGTCTCTTNCGTTACACACTACGCCACTAGGCCAAACTACCCAACTGGATTACAGTGAAATACCCAATAGTGGAGGAGTGCTCTAGAAAAAGGCGTTGCTCTTCGGGTCTCAAGGGAAAAACCAAATTCAATAGCGACACAGGTAACATTCTAGAGTGGTTAGTTTTCTTCACTTGGAGAGTTACTAAAATTGATATATTTCAGTAAAAATTGTACGAAAATTTCATATTGAGAGCGAAATGTTGATCAACTAAATTCAAAACCGTATATTTTGTGGAATATTTCCAGCTACAATAATAAATCAAAAATATATTCATCGTGGTTGGAGATTGCTGAGTCATTGATTCTAGATTTTGAAAATACAGAAGAGTTGTACAGAAAATTAATAGGCTAAAATTTAAATTATAAAATACGAACTTTTTTGTTGTAGTATAATCTATTTCCTATGGTGTAGTACACCTACGTTAGATTTTTTTCGTTTTACTAGTCAATTTAATTGAAAGTATCTTGCATGTATAAATGTAAAATAATTAAAAACATGTTTCATCAAGCATGACTTTTTTAATGTTTATATAGTTTTGTTTGGTATAATCGATAAGTTAAATTTTTTGGGGGGGAGCGACAATTACAATGCGAACAAACATTTAAATGCTAATAATGAAGAATTAAATTAATTTGGTATTTTTAACAAATATCTTTTTCTGAGCTTGTGCTCAGAACATTATCGAAATCTACGCTGAGGGGATACCCGGAGAAAGGTATACCTTGGCGGTGTCTCCTCTGCGCATGCGCCGTGGTTCTATCTGCGCTTGCGTCTTACAGAGCGTTTAAAGAAACGGACGACTATCTTATCCGTGAGCCCTCTCAAAAACGACCGTTCTGTCGTCCGACACTGCGACACTTTTACTGTTCATGTGACGTCAGCCTAAATCGTTTATTTCTAAAATGTTATTTTATTACAAATTCTATATCCGAGTTACTGATATATCCTTTTATCAATCATTATAATAAATTTTTACAAGATTTTACTTAATTATAAATTACAGCGATTACACACTGCTGAGTGTAGTTTCGTTGCTGGATCTACGGTATACATGTTATGTTATATGTGTGTAAAAACGGTGCTGGCCGGAATGTTTGAAATCAACTGAATCAAGACTATGATAAAGATGGACCGCAATTGACCAAGAAAGAGAGCTAACAACCGAAACGAAGAATAGAAAAAGGTAATTCAGTATTGTAAGTCTTCATTCATTCGTAAGAAAAATTGTCCTGGAACCCATGTCCCAACATTTTCAGTCGAGTCTTGCTTCCACTCATTTACCGTTCAGTGGTTTGAGTGCATCAAATACTTCATAAAATGACCTCCAAGCTCGTGCAGTAATAAAATTCTTACAAGAGTAAAAATATGTGTGATTCTATATATTCATATTTTGACGTTTTGCTCATCTTGATTCATTTGATTATTATCAACCCTTTGTACTCGTATTCATGCTTGTTTAATCACGTCACCATGATGATAAGATTTCCTTCGAGATATAACCTATCAAGTTCAATTTAGGATTTATTTGAGGAAACATTGATTTGAAAATTATCCTAACCATTTAACAATTCGAATAGTGTAGTTATTTACGTCTTAAATTATTATCTTACAAAGAATATCCAAATTCTTGTTGGAAAATTTGCCATGAACCCAGGAAAAAAACTTCGTCTTGAATTTCTTTGTATAAATGAAAATTCTTTCCAAATAATTAGAAATACTTTTATTTTTTTATATTTGCTTTCTTCCTTGAAGCATAAATGGCAATAGAAATAAAACAAAATTTGAATGTTAAGGATTTATTTTTTTTAGACAGCCGTTCAGTTTATTTCATAGCACGACGCATGATATAGGTCCTCTTCAGATGTGTATAGACAATATGGAAGTATCCCAGCATGAATGAAATTGTAAAGGATTTATACAATTCATCGTATAAATATACTGAAGAAGGAGAAACTGGCTAAGCCATTGTGCAATAAAATATTACGATCAGATCCAAGTAAAAAAATCTTCACAATTCAATATTCGTGTTATTTATCTTTTTCGTTTTGTCTTTACACTTCCTTTAACCTTATCAGTCAAATTTGATAACATTCTTTGGTTTTTGAAAAATTTCGACAATGTCATTTTCATTTAATCCTTAAATTGTTGAATATTTATATTGATTTCGTCTAGCAGTCTATTGCTCTTAATTATTAAACATAACCTTTAAAGATTAGTTCAGAATCAGGACTTCGTTTAGAATAGGAGAAATCCGTTTTATGAAAATAGGATTATGATAATCACTTGCATCTTTCTTTATTTTCAGAGAATCAATGTTTCTTGGAATATTATTCCTGTCAATTATATCATTTTTTGCATGTCTTTTTATATATCTACATCGTTCTCACACATTAATTTCACAATCCAAAACGCGTCTGGTGAAAGAAAGGTGACTTGGCAGGAAAGCGCATAAAACTTCTCAAAACTAAGACCAACGCCCCGATTACCCTGCTCGGGCACCTTGCCAACTCCGAACTGCCGCAGCTTCTGGGGTTTCCTTGTTCGCTCTCTCAGAAAGACAAAACATCTGATTTTACCATCCACCCATGCGATTATGACAGGGTCTCTTCAAGGTACATACATTCGTTTAACGCTCTATTCTGAATTTAGGATTGACGTATAGTATGTGGACGTTAAAAAATTACGCATTCTGACATAAAAATTTAAAAGAAAAATTATTTGTCAACAGTTATGATAATTGACTTAAGCTTTGACATAAAATTATATTCTCTCAACCAAATATCATTGCGGTCTTTCCAAGACTAAATAAAATGAAAAAAAAAAACAAATATCATATCAGATCGTTATTTGTAGCAAGCAAGAATTTCTTCCTCTCAAATATTAAATGCAATATATTATTTATATTCTGAAAATTAGAAAATACCGTAATCTTTCATTACGCATGAACACTTATTCCATTATTATAGAATCTGATTAATATATATTTTTCATATCCTAATTTATGTATTCTAAAACAATATTACTTATTTCATTAAACATTAAAATTGTTAATTAAAGGTTCAGTATTCCACGTTTGCATTCATCACATCTGAAATTCTAAAAGGAAGCAGACCAAGTCCGTAACTTGGAGAAAAAACACTGTTTAACAGTAAACCAATCCTTATTTAATGTACTAATGAAGCCATTAACATGTTTATATATGAGGTTTGATCGCATGGCATAGAAATAAACATGAATGACAACTTTTGCAAATATTTAATAATAAAAATAGTAATATGGGATATAATTACTAATATAGTAAACCTAGTTATGACACATCAAAAAATCCTTGTAAAGTCCGAAATATTAGTATAAATGGCTTTTAAATTAAATAATAAAAAATGAAAAAAAGTAAATCATCCCTAAGATGATAATCCCTTCAATAGTGTTTGGAGAGCATAATTATTCGGATTTATATTTTCGAGCTCTGTCATCGTAAAAGTTATTGTGTGATTGAATACGGTTCTTTCTAATTTTTCTTGTCATGTTTAAATAGCTATGTATTACATATTTGTTTAGTTAGTTAGTTAATTTTAATTTCACATCTTCAACAAAGTCACTATATTGTCGTGTGAGGGCTCTCTTAGTGGAGATCTGTTTCATTACTGGAGGCGCCCATCTCTAATACATCACATTCTTCAATGCATCCGCAGCGTACAGATCTTCAAAGTAAAAGTTTCGAAGTCAGTGAAGTCATCTTTCGTACGTATTAGTTATGTATTTTCTGACAAGTCGTTGTGTCCTTTACGCTTTTGTTGGAGAATGTAGTCTCGTCTTTCCTCGTCGTATAGAGTGCTGTCCCATAATACGTGAGTCACAGTTTCATCCGCTTGTCCATACATACATGTCTTGTCTGTCGTTTTCCCTTGTCAAGTAACATCCAATGTCCCCATGTCCTGTCAATGTTTCTATAGTCCTCGTTAGGGGATGAAGCCATTTCCTATATTTCTGTCGAAACGTTACGTCTTGAATGTATTTGTACGTCTGTCGTCCCACTTCCGCCTTATATCATACTGGCCTCAGTAGATTACGGGGTCATGGGATCTAATCGGGTTTTTTCGACAGTCGAAGTGGTATCCACTTCGATGTGTGCCCGCACCAGTCGCCGTGTCTGAAACCTTGTTCCGACAACACACAGCACGTTGCACTGTGTCACCAAAGGGCATAAATATCCGTTTCTCCTGTCGTTGAAACGGAACACCTGTCCTCACCCGGGCGACCCGTCCTTTCCAGTGAATTGCCAGTAAAAGCTCAGAAATTAAAGACTCGTAGATTTCGCTGTGTGCGCAGCCTGTGCGGGCAACGCGTCGGCCATTCCGCCGGCCGCTTAAAGCCGCGCAGCATGGTTGGGACACAGTTGCTTGAAGCAGTTTCCATAAACGTTTTAGTTTTATGAACATTCATTATGACTTTAATTTTCGTTGACATCGTTAATTACGATAGATGTTCAATTTACATCGTTAATTATTATATAGAATCGCATATCTAAATTAATTTTGAAATGTAACGTTAACGTACTAAATGTTACCAAAAATAACAAGCATTCATAGTAACGAATTTAATTATGATAATTTTAATGAATAAAAATAGCAGAAATATAATAAAATACAGTTTTGAGTGTCGAAATAAATTCGAATATAAATCATAATAAAAAATCATGATTTATTTATGATATACAATGAAAATCTTACGATTCAAATTTTATTTCCTTATTTTCATTGTTTGAGTTTTGGGTGCAATAGTAGCAATGAAATTTGATTGTACAATTTTGCACAAAACTCTTTATCTCTGATAGAAATAGCAGAATTATATTAAATAATTAAAGAAATGAAATTTATTGTCAAAAAAGCAGTTCCAAACTGCGTATGACCACGTGGGGGGGGGCAATAANCTCTCCGGAAACAATCAAGGGACCATCCCATCAATTCCAATCAAGGGCTCATGGGCAATGGGGGATTTAGTATTTATTATAAAGAAATTATAAAGAAATTATTTAATAAATACCTAATGTTATCCATTTATTATTCAAAATAAATTGTAGATATTAATGCAGTAAAAAATTGAGTTTAATAAAACAAATGTGTTAATGACATGCCCGCCCAAGGAAAATCCACCATTACCCGGAGGAAAACTGGCGGAAAACCTGGGTCAGGATGGGGCCAAAGAGATAATGTACATAACCATGACAAGGTTGCGTACAGTTAGAAATAAATTATTAAAAACAAAAAGGAGCCAATTCAACAAGCATGAAAAAGAAATTTAATCAGTATCTAGAGTACTATAACAATGGCGTGATAAAGTATAAGAGTTACTAACATCACTTGCTTCATCCGAATTGATGTGGAAAACAATATTTATTATGTAATTGACACTCTCACTAACTTCTTTTATTAATATCTGTAAATACTTTAACTTTATATAAACAATAGCACATTAAAAAGCTTTTAACTGCGGATTTAAACAGTTTCAACTTATTTATATCTGGGGAGATTTTAGATTTTTGGGAAGGAAATTATACAAAATTATTCCTGAATGATAAGGGCCTATTTGGCAAAGAGTTGTTGATCCGTCAGGACGATGAATATTAACCTTATTACGAGTGTTGTGTTCGTGAAGTACACTAAAACATAGGTGGGATTCTAATATCAAAATTGAGATTACTAGATTGTCTGCTATAAACATTCACTATAAACACTCTGAAACATGAGTCATTATTAAAGACAGTCACATTCACAAGACTATCTTCTGTATCAAATTCACTTCACAAATTCAATTTAAAATTTTTTTTGAAAATTGAAAGTTGGAAATCACAACAATTTCATATATTAGTAGTAAAGATATTTATTGCCAACGTTTCGAGATTCAGTTTATCACATCTTCAGGGCAGTCCAGAAGCGGTAACTCACAGAGATGGTATTCTACAATCTACAATTTACATCATATTTATTACATTAAATAATCATAAATTATTAAAAACTGTAACATACCTGTAATGTAGTACATGAATTTTTTTCTTTAAAAACCAATATTTATTTACAATAAGATGCATATCTAAAATCTTAAGAACTTTTTAAACATCTGGTGAGGTTTCCTGGAAGGTTCGATAACGCCCCTTCTATGTCATCGTCCTTTAAAAACTAAGGTATTACAGTGTGTGCAACTACATATAGATCCATTACATTCATTGCCAACATAACATGCATAAATAGGAATTTCTTTATTCTTTGAGCAAATATAATACATTATCATAGTCTTCGGTGAAGATGTTATTTTCAATTTGTGTGTTTACATGTTCTTATTATTTTTTATGCAACAAGTCTCCAGTATTAGACGTTTAAAGTAATTCTCTTCCGTTCTTAAAATTTTTGTGTTTCTAAATTCCATCTCATGCTTGTTATGTCTGCAATGTTTCACAATAACACTCTCATCATCATTGTACTTCTTACATTTCCTCTCATGTTCATTCAACCTTGTACTTAATTTTCTCTTGGTCTGTCCAATGTACTTTACATCACAGTCCTTACATGGTATGGCATATACTACATTCTTATGGTTATTCTTATCCATTTTGTCTTTTTGACTCCTTACAAATTCCACCTTATTAATTATTTTATACATACTAATAATATTATGGTCATTTAAAACCTTACTCACTTCCTTGCTAATATAATTAACATAAGGTATTACAATCTTATCTTTTATCAGCTCATTATCTTTCTTACTCGAAGTATCTATATCCACATTTACATTTATTATATTTTCATTATATCTTTTCCATTTAAATTTCTTAATTTATTGATTAATCACATTTAACGGATAATCATTCTTTACTAGAATATTCTTTTTTTCTGAGGGTTTAATTTAAAAAATTTCTCATGTGAAAGACAATCCACTTGAATACGTGAAGTGAATTTGATACAGAAGATAGTTTTGTGAATATGACTGATTGTCATTAATAATGACACATATTTTAGAGTGTTTATAGTGAATGGGGTTCTAATAGTTCTGTCTTAACAAACACGACTACTTCATAAATTTATATGCAAGGGAGAGTGAGAATATTTAATTATCTTAATAAAGGTTTACATGAAATTCGGGGGTGAGATTTACATATAATTCGAACTATTCTTTTTTGAATTCTAAAAGTTTGAATGCTCTGAGTGAATTGGCCACAGAAGATAATGCCGTACCGTAAATGAGAATATACATTTGCAAAATACACGCACCGAGATACATGTTGACTAACAATGTTCGCTAAAATTAGGAATGCATAGCATACTTTGCTTAGTTTATCATTCAAATTATCAATATGACAATTCCATTTGAGGTTGTCCTGAATATGAAGTCCTAAAAATTTTGTTATCTAGACTGATTTTATTTGGGTTCCGTTTAGCGAAAGGGATGTGGGAGGAATAGATTTCGTTACTCTTTTGCGAAATGACATGGATACTGTTTTATCAGTATTAACGATGAGATGATTTGAATGAAATCAAGACAAAAGGTTAGATAGAGCTTTTTGCGCATTGACATGTTTACATAGTAGATTAGTGTCGTCAGCAAAGAGAACCATTTTGCAGTGGGGTGTGGTGGATGACATATCATTTACGTTCAATAGAAAGAGGATAGGGTCTAAAATTGAACCTTGAGAAACTCCGCAAGTAAGTGGCTTTGTTTCTGAAAAGTAATATTGACATACTTTATTTTCAACATGCGAAATTTCAACTTGCTGATGCCTATCTTTCAAGTAGGAAGTTAGCCATTGATGTACCAATTCACGAATGCCGAATGAGTGCAGTTTTGAGAGAAGAATTTCGTGATCGGTTACATCAAATGCTTTCGAAAAATCAAGAAAAATACCTTGTGGATTATCTTCACGGTCAAGAGAATTGGTTACATCATTTATAAAATAAAATATGACGCTGTTTGTTGAAAGGGATTTCCTGAAACCTTGCTGATCGTTTGAGAGAATATTAGTATACGATAAGAAGTCTAAAGGTCTCATATAGAGAATTTTTCCTGGATTTTTTACAAAGTTGGCAATAGTGATATTGGTCGATAGTTTCCAACATAACGTTTATTTCCTTTCTTATGTAATGGTTTAACTTTAGCTTTTTTAAATAGTCAGGAAACACACCTTCTGACTAGGAGCTATTGAAAATATGAGAAAGTGGATTTAATATAACGTGAGAGGAAGATTTTACTATAAATTCAGGTATATCATCAATCCCTGCTGAAAATTTATTTTTTAAAGATCTGAAGACACTCATAACTTCACTAGTTAGTCTCGGAAGGGAACATAGAATGCGGTATGTGTGTGGATGTATTTGGTGGACATTGGTTTTGAGTTAATGATTTCGATATTTTACCTAGTTTTGAGAAAGAAGAATTTAACTAATTTGCGATGTCTTTTGGATTTGATACAATTTTACCATCGTCTAGTAAGGAAATTTTTTCTTGGCGATTTTCTGAAGGGGTTATGTAATTTTTTATAATATTCCACATGGTTTTAATCCGGTTGTTCGATTCTATTATCTGTTTGTCATTTTCCATTACTTTAGCTGCAGAGACCACTTTTCTAAGAATGAATTTATATTTACGGAAATTATCAAGAATTTCGGTTAGTCGGTTACTGAATTTTGAAATATAATATAAATTATATTTGTTTTGGGAAGATATTCTGACCCCTTAACATCAGTACCTTCGATTTCTTCATTTCTGAGGTACGTATCATCGACAAATATTTTTCTTTAATGTTCTTCATAATCTTGTATAAATTCTTATATTTCAGGTACACCAAATGGCTTGGGTGTTACAAATTATTCTTATTTTTCTTTTGAAGAGTTTTATTTTGTTTTCTTGCCTCTTCCCCTTTCAATTTTCTCAATGTAAATCGAAAATGGGATTAAAAAATTTCCATTCCGCTTAACTCGCACAACAATGAATATGTCCTTGAATGAACTAATTGATACTGACCCATTCAATACTTCACTGTATTTCATGAGCTATGTTTGTAAATTTTTATTATGTGAAAATGTAATGATGTTTCGTAATCTAATATTTACAAGTTTCATAAGCTCATATCAGTTGAGCAGATACCAAAACTAATATTCTGTTCTGAGGCATTGATGAAAATGATTTGACCGTAAATGTCGATAAAAACTATTTTTTTTAAAAAAGATACTTATATTTGCTTATGCTACCTAAACGGTTAGAGATATGTTACAACATTGAATGAATGACAGTATTGTTCACCTCAAAGAATTCTACAGTACTGTGTTAAAATACTTTAATTTAATATGTAATTTAGGAAGGAAAAACTCAATCATCATCTAATTAATTTTTTTATTGTGTTCATTTAACAAAGATAGAAAAGTCTTTAAATCTCAAAATTTGGAGGAATAGTTTATATTTTAAAAGCGTTTTAATGAAATGGTGTAGCCGTGCCGGCGCCGTTGATTGACGCGTCGGCGCGGCTCCCGGCGATTGGGTTCACTCTACATGACATGCTGAGATGAATAGAACACTTTCGATGTTATGTCAGAGTTGGACCAAAATTAGGGGGGGAGCCCTAGAAACCCCATAGGTGGAGTGGGAAGGGAGGGTCGTGTAAAAGTATTTAATCGAAAAATACGGGTTTAATCCATAGATTTCGGGACCTTTCAGATAAACAGTGACATGATGCCGTATAAGTACAAGTTCGTCACATATGTGCTCCTAACTAACGGTAAAATGGTGAGCTAGACTTATTGGTGACTTTTCGATTGATTTGTTTCTTTCACGAACGACTTAACGTTGCTTGCTTAAAGGTGGTTTCATCCAAGAATTAATTTACTCTTCTACTGGAAATGAAATCAGAAAGGGACAGACATCAAGTTTTCTATTAATTGATATAATTGTGAATTTGTAAAACATACTGTATAGATGTTTTCAGCAAGTAAAGGAATTTTAATCACAATATAACATTTCATTTTCTCCCGAGTAAAAGAAGATTGGTCTAAGAAAAGTCCCGGACAATGTGGGGTAATCAGCTAGTACGTCATACGAGAAAAAAATTATCTCGACGTCAATGAAACAAACAAAAGTCTCAACGTCTATGTAAATCTCGGAGTTCTGAAAATTAAAAATGCGCTAAAAACTAATCTGCCAAACTAACATGAACTACTGTAAAAACCGAAATTTCCGTTAGATTTCCTTATTATCTGATAAAAATTTCATGAGTGATGATTTTAGCCTATGAGTTATTCCTAATGTTTTCCTTCGGCATGAAAAAAGAACAAAGTCGGTAAACCTTTTATTTTGCATTGTTGGCATTCAAGCAAACAAAAGAACATGCAAAAAATTAATTTTATGCATTATTAAATTAAGATATAGTCAATAGATAACTACGTTAGCAAGAAGTTTCATGTTTCATTATTTTTACTGTATTGAAGTTCATTTCCCAGTATTTTGTAATATCTAACAATAATATGAATTCATCAGAAACCATAGAGATGTTTGGCGTAGCTTCAACGTGATACTTCATATCTCATGTGTGCTGTTAACATTGTTTCGAAAGATGTGCAAAGAACAGTTTGATGTTTTACAGCGTAATTTAGAAGCTTTGATTTTACCAATTGGAACTGAGCAGTTTCCAATACTCATTGCATTCGCTTATAATTTTTAATATTATCGAGTAGTAATATATTATTAATATTATTAATAATAAAACATTAAATTAGTAATATTAACGAAGTGTATTGTGGGTGTGTACTTTGTTTTTAACATTTTTCTCAATTGTTCCTTTCCACAATTAATATCGAATAAACATTACGAATCCTTTGATCTTAGAATCCATTATTTTCTTAAGTAAATGAAACCTGTAGAAAACCTAGGGTTAGGGTATCTTTCATTTTCTTCTTTCCTCTTCTTTTTTTAAAAATGTTTTTAGTAAAGTGAGATATGTTGGGATTTCAGTTTTGAGTTGTAGTTCAGGAGGGTTTTTAGTGGGTATGGCTGAGTCATTCGGCGAGTCCCACACGCGGGGAGAGTCATNTTCAATTTTCCATATTAATTCATCAATGACTTTTTGAAAATACATCTTACTGTAATACGTTTTAAAAAAACTTGTAATACGTTTTAAGAAAAACCCATACACATCTGTGGCATGAAGAAAAACGAATTAACGACGCTGTTCGAAAAAAAAATTCTTGACATAATTCATGTTACTACATTGTCTACTTGATTTGACAAAATGTAAACAGTCCGAAACCATATTATTTTGAACAAACTAGCTATCAAAACAGTTTTCTAATCTAAATTTTGAATAAAACAAGTTTTCCATTAATAATGGGAATAATTTGTTAACTTAATTAATAGTGGAAATAACATGTTAACTCCAGGTTAATAAGTTAAATACTGATTTACTGATGATTAAAAAATAATAGCCATCAAATTTGTTTACAAATCTTATTAATTGAGAAGTATATTTTTAATTATATCTAGCTTTTTCTGTCTGGTTGGTCTGGATTTCTAGGTCGTTACATTATGAGTTTTCAATATTTGATTCAAGGTGTTACATGATTTTTACATCGGATCATATTTAGTGTCAGTTTTGTTTTTTAAAGTAGTAATAATTTGTAAAAATCATGAATACATAAAAAAATACCCAAAAGTATTTCTTTCTTCGTATCCCAAATCTGTATTCTAAAATTTCTCGTAAACATTAAAAGTGCATGTACATATTTATTCCGTGTACCCTACACGTGGAGAAGATATGTGATAACTTTCGGTCAGGTGAAAATGTCGACGAACCGGGAATCTGCTTTGATCGCAGGGGTGTTAACCATTACACCACCCGTTCGCCTTCCTCAACTGTACACCATTTCCACCCAGACCTAAACCCCGGAAGGCCTGAGACACATCCCCATACAGGAGATAAGTGAAAAGGAGATAGGTCTGGGTGGAAGTACACATTGTTAAAGAAGAAAATTTGGCAAATTGCTAGTTAATTTTTTGTTATAATTAATATCAGACTTCATTACAATAATTGACAAAATGCTCTTACCTCAGTTTAATAACATAGACAAGCACACGAAAGATTAGACCTACGTATCTTAAACCTCGTATTTTGAAGCCAAATTCGAGTATAACTTCAAGATTACTCCATCATATCCAAATCCACACAAACAAAAAATACAGGGTTAGTATTCGTTTGGATAAAATTTATCTCTTCCAATTCTCAACGTATCAGGTAATGTTACCGCGTACACTGTTAAGAACTGAAAGCAAATGAAGGCTGAAGTAAATAGTTTGAAATTAACTTCACTTTTATTTTTAGGCCAGAAAATAAGTTTTGTAATTCTCTTTACAAGTGTTTCAGCTATTTGTTTACTATTCCGCGAGAAACGGGAATCTTTATTAATAGTTACATTTTAGAAATAAGTTAAAGGGATAAATTTATATTTGATGGCAAACTTATAATATACATTTTTCACTCAATCCAGGATTAAACAAAAGAAATA